>JBAMJV010004952.1:0-198746 GCA_037951105.1 Echinarachnius parma
TGTGGAGGAGTGACGGTGGGCATGGAGGGTGTGTTTTAGGGATGGGTGCAGTGGCGTACCCATTTTTTTTTTCACGGGGGGGGGGGGGGGGGTGGGGGGTGTCGGTGAGGATTATTCGAGTGGGGTGTCGTTGAGGTTTATTTGAAGGGGATGTAGAATGTTTCGAGGGGGGGGGGGGGAGGGGGGAGGGGTGTTGGTGAAGAGTTTTCGAAGCCTGTCAAAAAGGCCGAGACCGAGATCACTAATTGGTTTGGGGGGTCCGATCGAGACCATTGGCTATGATGGTCGAGACCACTTAAAGTGGCCTCAAGACCGCTCAAATTGTGTAAGGGGGGGGGGGGGGGGTTGATTTCCCCAAACAGGCCTTTCCCAACCCCAACCAACCCCCCCCCCCCCCCATTGTCCTTGGTGCGCCTATGTGTATGTGTAAAAGCAGTGTAACAAGTGACAGAGAGGTTGATGTCTAAATGTATGCAAAAAAATGGATGTATTGCAACATAGAAAACACATGTCAACTTTGAACGGTCTCCTTCTGTCATCTCTCATTTTGGTTCTCATTGTGACGTCATAATACAATCTCTTATGTAGCGCGCGCCATTAACAAACATTAACAGTGCTTTTTGCCATGTAACGGTCAAAACTAATATGGCAATCACGTGAATGTGTTAGCCAATGAACGACGCATATTTTACACACAGTTTTAAAGTAATAAATGATTAACCCTAACCAGGCCGGATTACTTTGGCTATGCAATGGCCGGGGTGGGGGGGGGGGGGGGGGGGGGGGTTCCACCCCCTTTGAGATCTCTGCCGACGAACGCGCGGCCGCCACGAAATTTGGCACACAGATAGCTTGCGACATAATCTGCAAGATTACATTGTTATGTTTTTGAAAATAATACAATTTCAATTGATTATTCACATTTATGCTAAAATCCCCTTTTTGTCTGTAAATCGCTAAATAATCACTGAACATTAATATATTTGTTTGCCTAAATTAACCGGTTTCGAACGTTAGAAATTGCGATAGCGCAGATTTTCTTTATGTAGGCCATTTCTTTGTTTTTTGGAATTACTTATTATTTGTTTTTTAGACTTATGTTGTTTTTTTCAATGGAAAAAAATGATTTACCATTTCCATCTAGAATGTGTACACCAAACACACAATTTAGTGATTTTGGGGCCGACGCTCACTTACAAACGGTCACTGCGTGACTTCGGAATAGTATACCCGGTCGTCGCAAATTTGGTCTCAAAAGACTTCAATACAAAAAAACAAAACCATGAAGTCACGCGGCGATACCTGCGTGCGTTGCGGATTATCACGCGAAAGGTCGAGCCCCCCCCCCCCCCCCCCCCCACCCCAGGCCTGGTTGAATACAAATTTCGTTTGACATCGAATAAAAAAACATAACCATTTTAATTATTACAAAGGCAGCACGAATAAATAAACCATTTATTCACAAACGAAAATACAAAAAAGACAAGAAATAAAAAAAAGGGGACAAATCATTGCCCCCCCCCCAGCTCACAAACACCCATGAAAGGTACCTAGCTAGAAACTGAAGGAAAAGCAGAAATACAACCGAAAATCACATAAAAACGAATATTAACACATGCTCACACATGGCTTGTTTTTTTTTTTTTAAAGTTGTCTCGAGGCCAATTTGTAGTGTTCTTTAATGGTCTCGGCCCCCAAAACCAAATAGTCTCGGTCTCGGCCTCGAGATTTGTTGACGGATCTCGGTCTCTGCTTCGTAAAAATCTTCCACTGGTGTCGACGCCGAGGCCGGCCTCGAGTCCACCAACACTGATTATTATTATTATCATCATCATCATCTTTGTAGCTTGAAGACAGCGACTGACGACAATTTGTGCAATATGCGACAATTTGTGGTGTGAGGTTTTACGTGATTTCACAAATTGTCGCCGGTATGGGGACGGCGAGAGCAACACAAATTGTCGCAAACGACAATTTGTGCAGGAGGCGACAATTTGTGGCGTGAAATTTTGCACAAATTGTCGCCTACGACAATTTGTGCAGGTACGACAATTTGTGGTGCAACAGGGCTCTTCAAGAATATTTTTGTGTGAGGTAATGAAAAACTGAATGTCGATTGAAAGAGCATACAATTTTAATGACATAATAAACTTTATTTGATCAAAATCGGTTCAGAAACTGCTGAAATATTATCAGAAAATATATGCAATCGGAATAAACCTGGGATCCCAGGTTTGTTCGAAATGCTTTAATACACTTTTTCAAAAATGTGTTATGCAAAAACCCTTATACAGTTTATGGAAAACCATGACAGACCAATAGACATTAAGAAAGACAGATATTGATATCAAAATATAATATGAATACAAGTATAACTAAACCCACTTTTCCCAATAAATGGTGGTACGTACAACTGTTTTATATTCACAAAGGAAACCCTATGGCTTGAATTCACACAGGAGAGTGAAGTATAACTCTATGTTATTTTAGTTCATGGATTTAATTGTACATTAAGTACCTTATTTGTTGGGGAGAGGCCTGTGAAAGGTCAATGGCCTCTGCTTCTCCCTCCACACTTTGAATAATGTTCTATTGTACATTTTGTTTGTATTTATATTGTGCTAATTTTCGTCATTTTTGAATGTTTTTATTCAAATTTGTGGAAATAAACAAAATGAAATAAAGAAATGAAAAAATTAAATTTTACACACTACTGATTACTGATAACTCCAAAATTTCAGTAGTTGCTGGGTTAAATGGCCACGGATTTAAGAAATAATATCAAAGTATATGATTTAATCCAACGTCACATTAAATCCTCTGTTACAAAAATCAGGCCTGCAAGTTCATAATTCTTGATAAGAAATTACATGTCAAAAAAGTTAATAACTCTACTTCATATATTGGCAAATATTTTCGGGACCAGTCCTGAACGGTTTAAGAATATGGGAAACTAATTTGAATTTTACAAGTGTACAAAGTTTTTAAATGTAGAATATAACAAAGACTTCATTAAATGAAGTTAGTTACTGTTTGAATTTAATATAAAGTGCTCCGGGCACTTATCCAACGTTCTCCTTCTAATTTTCTGATATAAAAAAGAAAGACAGTTTGATCTAATGAAAGACTGCGATATGAAAGATCATGGAGTTACAAGGTAAGTTCTTTTTTTTTAATAAGTCTTATAAAATAAGCAGCACACAAAATATCTGCTTAACTTGTAAAAAATACCTGCATAGATAGATACATTACGATCTGAGTTGGCTGGAAGGACTATTATTGAATATTATATGATAGTACAATATTGAACAAATACATATATAATAGAAATGATTTACTTTACAACTAACTTCTTATGATTGAAATTGTTGTTTATCAATACAGTAAAAGAAAAACATTAATTGATAATATCAATACAATAATATACACAAATATTCTGTTTGAAAATAGTGCCTACAGTAATTTACCAAAATTAAATTGTTTTGGCGCCTTTCTGGTGCCCTATTTATCTATCTATCTATCTATCTATCTATGTATCTATCTACCTACCATTCGTTCTATCTATCTATCATTCGTTCTATCTACCTACGATTCGTTCTATCTATCTATCATTCGTTCTATCTATATATCATTCGTTTTTGTCTATCTATATTTATCTATCACATTATTTTCTCACCCTAGCTTCCTTACACACACACACACACACGCACACATACACCCACCCACACACACACACATGCACGAATATGTTTTTATTCTTTGCCTTTTAAATGGTCCATGTACATTAATTTTTTAAATTAAAAAAATAAACTTTAAGTTACTAAAGTAAAATACATCACTATAATTTGCGCCAAATCATGTTGACTGTTTTATAGTTCAAATAAACTGAACAAAATACAAAATTATGACACTTTTGATATGTAACAATAATTGGTTGTTCTGTTCCAATGCTTTATTACATAAACACGAATCCCCTATAACAAATCTGAGTGTATAATATTGAATAGTTCCACAAGAAAATAGTATGTTGGGATGCTTAAATACAATGTACATTGGACATGAGACAGGAAAAAGTAGAAATCAAATATGATTGGAATAATTAAAAGAAACACACTCAATGAATATAATAAAGCTGAAAATGTGGATATCTTAAATATGCTATATATATATGCAGGATGATGTATCTTAATATTGAGCTGTTTAAGGAATGAAGAATAAATAATGTGTTATGCAAAAACCCTTATACAGTTTATGGAAAACCATGACAGACCAATAGACATTAAGAAAGACAGATATTGATATCAAAATATAATATGAATACAAGTATAACTAAACCCACTTTTCCCAATAAATGGTGGTACGTACAACTGTTTTATATTCACAAAGGAAACCCTATGGCTTGAATTCACACAGGAGAGTGAAGTATAACTCTATGTTATTTTAGTTCATGGATTTAATTGTACATTAAGTACCTTATTTGTTGGGGAGAGGCCTGTGAAAGGTCAATGGCCTCTGCTTCTCCCTCCACACTTTGAATACATGTATTCTCCAGAGACCAAAGCCCAAATATTTTCGGGACCAGTCCTGAACGGTTTAAGAATATGGGAAACTAATTTGAATTTTACAAGTGTACAAAGTTTTTAAATGTAGAATATAACAAAGACTTCATTAAATGAAGTTAGTTACTGTTTGAATTTAATATAAAGTGCTCCGGGCACTTATCCAACGTTCTCCTTCTAATTTTCTGATATAAAAAAGAAAGACAGTTTGATCTAATGAAAGACTGCGATATGAAAGATCATGGAGTTACAAGGTAAGTTCTTTTTTTTTAATAAGTCTTATAAAATAAGCAGCACACAAAATATCTGCTTAACTTGTAAAAAATACCTGCATAGATAGATACATTACGATCTGAGTTGGCTGGAAGGACTATTATTGAATATTATATGATAGTACAATATTGAACAAATACATATATAATAGAAATGATTTACTTTACAACTAACTTCTTATGATTGAAATTGTTGTTTATCAATACAGTAAAAGAAAAACATTAATTGATAATATCAATACAATAATATACACAAATATTCTGTTTGAAAATAGTGCCTACAGTAATTTACCAAAATTAATTTTCATTATATTATAACCAGGAGTTTGTAATTCAGTATCAGATGTATATAATTTTGCTAAATCATATGTATATTTAAAGGCACAGTGAGGCTACAACATTTCAATGAATTAATCAATATTCTCAAACTTATTCAACCAAATTTAATCAGATGAAACTATCAGTCTCGAGACATTTTATTCATAATTTTTGATCAGCTAAAATTTAGCTGAATTTACATAATCAAACAAAATAAATTTACCAAATAATATTTGTTTGTCAACAATCTATTGATTTAAACTGCAACAGGACGCAGTGAATCATAATTCAAATACAGACAAACAATTATATTCTAATTAAATTAGAATGTCTTTTAAAACTTTTACAATGGATACAGTGTATATTTTGCCATACGATACACACAATGTAGGCCTATTTAAAGCAGCAGTACAATCTCACTGTGGCACATATTGAGTTAATTACTATTGTCCTTTATTGGTCTTCGATTGCAGCTCTCACGGTGCGGTGCAGGTATATGTACTGGAACTGTAAGATAAAACAAATCAAAGAAAGTTAGAAACATAATTAATTATAATAGCTTATTATAAATTGTTTAATAGCTAATTAGAAATTTTCGACTACCAACTTTTTCCTTTTCCAAATTACTCAAACATTCTCTTGTCAATTTGTTTCATTTTGTTTTATTGCACTGGAAAATATTTTTTTCTCAATCATCCATCCACCCATCCATCCATTTATTCATTCTATCATTAAGTAAACAATTAATTCATTCATAATATTACTGACACTGGAAAAATCAAGCAATGGCATTTTCCAAACAATTATGAGAGACTAAAATTTGACCGGCTATAGCAAAACCCTGCACTTGTCGGTAATTAATTTTGAAGAAATGGGCATTTTAAGTTCACACAATGTGTGTAAAAGACCTATGATTGTAAAATTGAAACAGTCATATCTTCGCCAATTATTGGCCAACTAGTTAGAACAAAGCATCAAATGAAAGCTTGTGATGAGGCCTTTCTAATGGTATGAACATCTACATTTTGATTTTTACCGACAAGCGCAGGGTTTTGTTTTAACAGGTCATATATAACTGACACTGGACAAATCAAGCAATAGCATTTCCCAAAAAATTATGAATTACTAAATATTAAGAGCTTTTTGATAAACATTTTAGAAGATGAAAAAACACAATATCGACAACTGCAACCATTTATCTTGTAAATCGTAATCAAATCATAATAAACTTTGGTCCTAAAGCTTTAAAACTTAGCAGATCCTTCGCCAGAAGCTAAATATTAGAAATGTTACATTTTGGAAGATCAGTCAATATTGGTATATCACAGAATAATCTATTCAAATCAAGATAAGAGTTACTCTCGTGAAAAAAAATGAGGGATGAGTTGAAGGAAAGGGAGGAAATGTTCAAGATGGGGACGAAAAGAAGGGGGAAAATGAAGCAGGGGAGGTGATCTAGAGAGGGGAGGAAATGAGAAGTAGAAGGATGAGATAGTAGATGGAGGAGGAGGAGGAGGAGGGAGAGGAGGAGGAGGAGGAGGAGGAGGAGGAGGAGGAGGAGGAGGAGGATGAGGAGGAGGAGGAGGAGAAGGAGAAGGAGAAGGAGAAGGAGAAGGAGGAGGAAAAAGATGAAGATAAGGAGGAAGAGAAAGAGAAAGGGAGAACAAGTAGGAGTTAAGACGAGGAAAGACAAATTAATGAAAGGAGGAAATAAAGTGTTGAGAACAAATTTGGAGAAGAAAAAAAGAAGGAGAGGAACACAGCAGAAGAGGAAGGAGAGAGAGAACAATAAAAGTAAAACATAGTAGTTGGAGGAGGATGAGGAATAGGAGAAGATGGTGATTATGGTAGTAGTGGTGTAGGTGATGAAGAAATCTTACCAGGGTTTGAACCATGAGGGCTCTCTGTTCCCTGAGGTTGGCTACAGTGCCGTAGACGTCAACAGAGTCCGATCGCGCCGAGCGCGCCACGTTCTTGATCAGGAGGTCTGAAGCGATGAATGTTCCCGTCCTTCCAACTCCCGCGCTAGAGAGAAAACAAAATACAAATTTTGATAACAAATTAGTAAGTAATAATGTGCAATCTATAAGTAAATATATTTACATTAAATATAAATTGAACAAGCCGGCTTTACATCTGCTCGTCTATTGTTTTTCGTAAAAACAAGTAAAACAACACATGATTGTTCACATTTTAGTGGTCTGAAACCTGAATCTTGTGACCCGGCCCAAACAAAGAAACACATAACAAATTACGTTATAACTTGGTTGCCCATTTGGGCTAGTGGAATTCAGGATAAACAACATTTGGTGGCCCAAAGCTCATCATTATTGACCTCGGGCCAGCAGGCATGTACTATCCAGTAGATAGTTTAACACTTCAATCGTAAATATCTTTTTAACGAAAGGGAAATACAAACCGATACATGTCCTATGCTTCTATTGTGATTACAAATACATCAAGGTATGAGAGAACCGCTAGAGTTCCAAGTAAGTTGAGGATTTGAACAATGTTACTAGATCCCTTTAAGAACCAGTCCTTACCTGCAGTGGACCACCATCGGTCCCTGGTCCCGATCGCTCGCCTCTTGGACCTGTCTGATGAAGTCGACAAACGGGTCGGTGGAATCGGGGACTCCGTGATCGGTCCAGTTGATGTACTGGAAGTGGACCACCTCACGTTCGACTCCCTCCTGATAAATAACCAAGTAAACGATAACAGAAAGAAACATACATGAGTATAATGACTTTGTACTACAACTGACCACATACTGCAGATTTCCGGACTATACAATATTTTAAATGTGACAAGCAAATCTTTTCTTTTAATTGGTTTTTATTTATAACGATATTCAACCAGTTACAAAAATAAAGCAATTTTATCTTACAAAGTTGAAGGACAAAAATGTCCCTGCTTCACATGGTGACCTTTGTACTCATGCCACCCAATTGTAATATGTTAATCTAAGTACATGTAATTTGCAAACGGTATGTACATTACGTACCATATTCAACAGAAATCTAACTAACGGTCCTTAACGCATCACAATTAAGCAAGATTATTTTTTGCATATAATTATGACCACTATGAACTTTGACCTAGCGACCCCTCCATGGAAGAGGTGTAAAAATGGTCCTAGATTTCGTACCTTCTCGAGTCGTAGTGTCCTCCGGATGTAGTTCTCTGTCTGTTGTCCGTTGACCAGGGTGATGGTCACGTTGCCATACATGTGGGGCTCTTCACTGGCCGGCCAGTAGTGCTCACACTTGGTCTGCAGGTAGGGGTAATGGTGGAGGGGAGAAGAGATTGAAAACATTAAGTAACTTAATCATTATTTATTTTAATCAAGTCATTATCACCAGTATCCTCATCATCTTTGCTACCACCATCGTCTCTATAATCGCTATCCTCATCATCATCAACATCATCAACTGTAGAAAGCCTTTTCATGAACTAGTCATCGTCATCGATCATCATCAATTTCATTTTCATCATCATCATCATCATAACCATCCTAATCTCCATATAATCTTCTCCTCCTCATCATCATCATCGGGTCTTCAACATCAGCTTCAACATCGTCATCATCATCATCATCACGAGCGTCACCATCTTCATCATGTTAATAATCATACTCATCATCATCATCATCATTGAATCTTCTCCTCCTCATCATCATCATCTTCACTTCTTTAAAATCATTATCTCCAACATTGTCATCATCATCATCATCATCACTAGAATCATCAAATCTGTTCCTCCTTCCCTTTCACCTCCAAATTATCATCATCACCCTTATCATCAACATCATCATTATCCTCCTCCCCATCATCATCACCACCACTATCACTCCTCATTAACCTCTCATTTTCCTCACCTTGCCTCCTTCTACAAGGGCAGTCATCATGACGACGGTCCCGGTCTGGTGTTCCCAGACCATCTCCCAGAAGTCGTTGACAGTGCCTGGCATGGGACCCTGGGTGGCGATGTACCTCTTGGTACCATTGTCATCCTGAAATTGAAAACAAATTACAGCAAATTGAATTCAAAAATTTAACAAGAGCCCCAGGGGGGCACGACGCTCACCTGAGGTCAATCAATTCACATCTGGCGCATGTTCTCTCTGGCACCCTCAGAAGATATGAAATCAGTTGAAATCATGCCAAAATCTATAATGTGATGTACTATTTAATCAATAACTTTTGATCCCCTGTACCTAACATTATGATTTACCATAATGTTTGGGTGAATCATAAAAAAAGACAGACACACATATAAGACAAAGCTTAACACATTTCACCAGCCACTGACCACTTCAGCATATTAACCCCACTCACATAGGGACCCTATGGGGCCATTCTGCGATATGACAACTTGCATTGTCATTTACCGTAAATCTCCGTGTGTACGGCGCACTTGTGTATAAGGCGCACCCCCTACTTTCTAAAAAAAAGAAATTTTGTTTTGGGACACTTACTTACAAAGATCTTCAATTATGAGAAAAATTTATAACAAATTGTTAATTATTAGATAATTGCATATATAATGAGTACTGCTGCTCATGAATGTATGAATATTCATTAGTAATTTGCTTAATAAACTTGAATTTTTTACCTATTTTTTACCTATCTTATATATATATTTTTTTTGCTGTACCTGTGTATAAGGCGCACCCCCAACTTTTTCTATTTGTTTCCGACGGAAAAAAGTGCGCCTTATACACGGAGATTTAGGGTATATAGATACCTATATGTTATGATACTTGTTGATGTGGAGAAGAAAATATTTGAAATTCATTTCACATTTCCTACGAGCCATTCTTGGGTCCCATGCAGCTAGGTAAGAATAAGACTAGTTATGTGAGGTGTACAGGAAGAAAGAGCATAAATTCCTTTATTTTTAGAGCCCTATTTTGTTACTCTACCTGCTTTAGTTATGTTTTAATGATTTTTATTATTGTGTAAATAACTATAATTTAGAAAAAATCCTCAAATTGGCAACACATTGTGATACATGTATTTGTGAAACAGATATATTTGTGTTCAAATTGGCATCTTTGCGGCAAAGTCACTATATTTGTCTTAAATGGTTATTACTTAATATTTTCCACTTATTTTTATGCCATTGATCCGTCGATGAAATTTAGGAGTTGCCAATTTGTAGAGGAAAACAATGATCAATTGTGCCTTAAAATAGCTCTCGTCCTTGATGGGATTACAGCTAGGTTCGGTATGATTTGATCATTTGATCATCTTTTGAAGGAACACCAAAATGCACAAACAACTTTCATTCTTCATCTACCATTTTAGCAACTTTGGATCCCCTCCCTAAAGATAATTAAAGGAGTATATACCTCTGTGCAAAATTTAAGCTAGAATTGTTGAATAAGTAGTAAATGCATATAACAGAAAGAAAATAAAACAAAAACAAAATGTGACCTAGAAAACATCAATGATACAATAGGGGCATTCACACATGCTAAAAAGTAACAATTGCATGTTGCTTCAAATCATGATTATTTTTTTGCATATTTTATATTCATTTAATTCCAATGGGTTAATTTAATAGCATCATTTTATTCTCTGGTCTCTAACAGTCGAAAAAGCACAATGCAACTGAGTGTGCAAATGGAATGCTGTGAAACCACTAGACCACCGAAAGGCTGGTTAATTTTAGAGTTTGATTCTAACTATCCCAGTAAGTAAGGTTATTTAATTCATTTAATTGTGCTGGGTCATTAAAAAAAGTATGTTTCTTGCATGTTCACACAGGCAAAAAAAACACCTCACAACCTGCTGGATTGTACGATTTTTAAATCAAAATGCACATGAGCAACTGGACCAAACTTTGACCTACATGTAACTATTCCGCACCCATCCATTGACCGAGTGCTGAAGATACTGTAAGCATGCATTTTGCATGTTGGATATGAAAACTGATACAATTTACACTGTTCACACACACAAACACCACTTGCAAAAAGATACACCAAAAGTGTATTGCACATGATGATTTGAATCATACTTATTTTCATAAATAATCCGAACTACTATTTTCACGCACAAAACCGCCCCTCCCCCCCCCCGAAAAAAAATAAATAAAAATAATAACAAAAAAAATAATGAATTGCAACCTAAATAATCATAACTATTTGGGCAGTGTGAATGGTACTAGCAATGAAAGCTGCTAACAAGGTCAAGCATGAAAACATCAAAACATGAAAACACATGCTATAAATAGAAAGATTTGGGTCAAAACATGGTCCTAGATGTAAACAAGTGTCTGGGTTTCCTATTAGCATATTTATTTGCATATTTGGGAGAATGGTGATTGGCTGAGAGCAAGAGAAGGATAACCAGGTGCTTGTTAGTTGGTCTGCAGGTGGTAGGGCCCCAAAAAAAACTGTTACGCCCACAGGGCCCTTGTGGGGCCACCCACAAAAATCTTGTGAACAACTTTCATTCTTCATCAATAGAGGCATCTACATATGAAATATCAGGTCTGTCATACTTCTGGATCTTGAGAAGAAGTTGTTTAAAATTTACATATTTTTTACACTTGGTGCCCTCCTCCAGGGCCCCCCTGGGGGCCACGCCCACCATTTTAGCAACTTTGGTTCCTCTACCCCTAAAGATGATTCCTGCCATGTTTGGTTGGAATGTAATCATTGATTCTGGAGAAGAAGATGAAAATGTATATTTCCTATGGTAGGGCCCCCCAAAAAACTGTTACGCCCACAGGGCCCTTATGGGACCACCCACAAAAATCTTGTGAACAACTTTCATTCTTCATCAATAGAGGCATCTAAATATGAAATATCAGGTCTGTCATACTTCTGGATCTTGAGAAGAAGATGTTTAAAATTTACATATTTTTTACATTTGGTGCCCTCCCCCAGGGCCCCCCTGGGGGCCACGCCCACCATTTTAGCAACTTTGGTTCCTCTACCCCTAAATATGATTCCTGCCAAGTTTGGTTGGAATCCGATCATTGGTTCTGGAGAAGAAGATGAAAATGTAAAAAGTTTACGGACGACGGACGACGGACGACGGACGACGCACGACGCACGACGGACGACGGACGACGGACGACGGACAAAAAGCGATCACAATAGCTCACTTGAGCCTTTGGCTCAGGTGAGCTAAAAACATGTAATTAAAGCAAACCACCGACATCAAAGAAACTGTCTTCCTTTTGCAATTCTTCAAAATATTCAAGATCATTATGTGGGCTTTGGGCAGCAGCAAAGTACCTCTAGGTGATGTTGTCATCCTAAAATTGAAAGTAAATGTATTTTAACATTTATGAGCATTGAACACTAAAGGGGTATCAGGAATGAACAAACCATCACAGGAGCTTTCTTGCTCAGTTGGTAAGAGCACTGGTCTAGCAATCTGGAAGTCTCGGGTTTGAATCCCGGGGAAGCCTCTTTTCATATTTGTTTTTCTGATTTTTGAATTTCTTTTTTTGGCTTATTTCTCATTAACCTACAATTGTAACTCATTGTAAATTACAATTAATTGTAAGTCAGATCATGAGTTCAAAATGTGCAAATCTGACAGGTTGAAACGCATAAATCGTACGATTAACAATTGATTGTAACTTACATCAATTATATCTCTTTCTGCTCTGCAATGGGTTAGGGTTAGGGGCCCTAAATGGGTTAGGACTAAATTAACTTGGGAATAAATTACAAATATGATATTCCTTCCTCTTACTTATTGCATCAGATATCATCAGATAGTTTACACTCTTTGTTTGGTCCACCTTATAATAATTAGTTTATACTTAAATGGGTTATTGAATCAGATATAATCAATAAAAATGTTTTTATTTGTTTGTATTTACCTGAATGTAATTGGCATTGATGTAATCATTTCCAGCTCCTGATAGCTTCACTCTTGTGTAGTCATCTGTGAGAAGGATTAAACAAAAATAAGGACATTCCAATTTAAGATTTATATATTCATATCTTCATGTGTTTACATCACTTTGAGATGAAATCATAATTGAAGGCACCTAGTAACTTTGTTGACATGTGCACAAAATAAAGAAGGGTTGATCGGTCAAATATGTATTTCTGTAACCTGATATGTCTACTAAGACAAGTGATGTGTGAAGATTCCATAGTAAATGAATGTCATATGATAGAGTAATGAACAAAAATTCAGAGTTTATGCTAACTTATTGCACTAACTTTGTGTAAACAGTGGATATTTACAAATCTGCACACTTCAATCATAAATATCTTTCTAACGAAAGGGAAATTCAGAAAACATAAACCTGTTTCATGCTTCTTTTGGTAATACAAATACAAAATGGAATGCAAAATAATTTTGTGCATAAATTTATATTATACTAATAAAAAAGAAAAAGTTTAGGTTATTTTCCACAGTTGGAGTTAAATAATGACAAAGATGTACTTTTCTTAACCAATTAATGGAAATAAGGTTACTTACATGGTAAGATGTTCCTGTATCTGTTCTTGGACTGGTTTCTGTCCTGCCTAGCTACAGTTGTGGCTCCACCTCTCCCAACCTCATGCAGATCCTTTTAAAGAAGATACAAAGAAGCAAATTTAAACGTTTGGATAATTATTCATAACTAATTATGCAAAAAACAATAAACAACTTGTTTGCCTTTGTTAAAGATAAAGGCACCATCATTATCATATACCACACAATATGTGACCATACACCACAAAACGACCAATAAGTCGGGGAAAAATATTATGCTGATTTTCACATGACATTACAGTCGAAGTCATTACCTTTAAAATGGTATATAATTTGTCATATTCGGACAAGGTAAATCCTCTGAAAATGAGCGCCAAAGATTTGGAAAATGACTGAAGCAGTTTTAAAACAAGGGAGAAATGGGCCATTTCAAAGATCGGCTTGCATTCAAGCGCTGTAGTCTGATAATTTATATTCAATGAAAAAACATATTTAAACATGATTTCTGACTATCAAAATTTCACAGAAGGTATATCAAAATACTTTCATTCAGGAGATACAAAAATCCGGAATCTCATATTTTGAACCAAATTTGACTATTTCAGCTAATAACAGAGAAACTATTTCAGCGACATAATGGTCGTTTTGTGGTGTAAGGTCACATATTGTCTCTTGAATGATACCTTTAATGAAGGTATAATTTTGAAAAGATCACACTTTTTAATTATTTTCATTGTTTCTCAGCAGGTTTAATCACAATTATATTGAATTGGTAAAAAAGGTTTTATCATTTCTTTTATGCATTTAAATCCTTCATTTCTACTCACATTGTATTCATCGTTGAATCCTGCATTGTTCTTGTCTGACATCTTAGAAACATGGTTGGCAAATGCGCTGATTTTGACTGGGCTGGAGGTAGTAAATAAACAACAACAAAAGCATTTACAATCAGAATTACATATAACAGACAGGAACTCGGTATACCTGGTTCCATCAAAAGTAAAGCATGTACAAATTTTCTTTTCTAGTACACACCCCTGGAAATATTGATGTGTATTACTTCGGCTGAATTAAAAAGACATTTTCTATTTTCTGGTTAGCATTTGAAAGTGTCAAATAATTATAAAGAATAGAATATGTAGATTAAACATATGTACAGCAGTTGTCAGCGCTCTACAACTTTACTGAACAATACGATGCAACATCTGAACGTTTTCACCACAGGAATAAATTAACTTACACTTCTTTCGAAAGGCGTACCACATCAGCCTTGTCACATTTATCTGCTAAACTAACAAATACATATCTGGCATCTAGTCTCTGTGAGTAAATGATTGGCTCGAAAGGTTCATGGGCTATACTGAGGAGCTGTGTAGCATAGTCGTACTGAAAGTGGGGGCACATCAATTATAGAGATGGGGGTGGGGGGGGGGGACATAATTGATGTATTTCTTGATTTTTAAAGAGATTATTGCCTGTTTTTCAATGGGTTATAGTTCAACTCACTTTCTGCGCCTTGGTTCCTGGTGGTGGATCACCGGTTTAGTTTCCTCGCGGGGTGGGAATGGTGTGTAGGCTGGTGCTATAATGTTTGGACGACCGTTAATCTGCGGTTGCCTCTCCATATCGTATTCACGCATTTCGTACGAGTTTTCGATGAGCGACCGCTTCTGTCCAGGACCGTAGCCGTTAACGTAACCGTTGGTCCTACTTCTGTGTTCGTACAGCGCTGATTGCTGTCTTGGCTTGCCACAGCTAGATTGAGCCAAAAAATGAGAGAATATCAATAATAAATCATTATAACAGTCATTTGATATAGTGCTTTACACTGGAGTATCATAGCACTTTACACTAATTATTACCCCTGTGAAAGAATACACACTGCAATCATCTCCACACACAAAGTTCACATACACTAAACTGCTTTCATAGTTAGTACCATGGTTTCTAGAATAATTCACACCTTGCCTAAACCATAAGTTTTACTTATGTACTCTTTTCTTTTTCATTTAGTTTAAATTACTTTTTAAAGGGAAAGTTGAGTTTTGGTAGAGAGGGCGCTAGACTACTTAATTGGTTTGTGAGGTAATGAAAAACTGAGTGTAAAATTTGAAAGAGCATAATATTTAAACAATAAAATCATCTTTGTTTGATCAAAATCGGTTCAGAAACGGCTGAAATATCCATAAATATAACAATTTGTAATAAACCCGGGGCCCCGGGTTTATTAGAGAATTTTGAACCAGCCGTTAAAAATTCAAAAAAAATGCTTCCTCTTTTCAAAAAGTTACAAAATAGGTATTTAAATAGTTGTTGGTTATTTCTCTATCTAATCATTATTTCAACAAAGCATCACATGCACAATATTTTATTCAAAATGGTTGAAACCGATGAGTGTTTAGAGAGCGCCCTCTTACGTTTTAACGGCTCTTTTTGAATGATAACATGATCTTTACTACGTCATTTGTAATTTTGTGTTCCTTTCTAGTTATAACTATTAGTTTGTAATGTAATGATGCAGGTTTTGGTTACTAAAATTCAGTTTCACTAAAACTGTACTCTCCTTACCAGAACTCAACTATCCCTTTAAAGATGTTTATTCTTTGTTTGTATTACTTTAAATTCTCTTTCCTCGTTGTATACTATGTTTATGGCCTTGCTGAAAACTAGATTTTTAGCTGAAAGTAGGATCCGTTAAATAAATAAATTTGAACTCATGTAGTGTTGATATTTTGCCAGGTTTTCTGCAGTGGACTGAATAAGTGACCAATCAATTAATTAACCCGTTCCCTTTGAGATGCTGATATCTCCATAGACTTTGTACACAACCCACCCGGTTCCCATAGTCAAGGGGTTAACCAAGAAAAATTGGCTTCATCAGGAATTGAATGTGAGGCCTCTTAGTTGCTACACCCGAGCTCAACCATTGAGGACAATTTGTATTTGCTCATTTCATTAATTCAATTAATTTCTAGGGTTAGTAACTGGCATTAATTGTTTTCTGCAACCTAACTGAAATATTCATTCTCACACAGCAGCGTGACAGCCATAGTCACATTATAGAACTTCTTTATAATGTTATTTTCACCATTATTATCATATTCATTGCGAACAGGGTAATGAATTCTGGTATAAAACTCACCATCCCATGTACTTGGCGAGGAAGATAAAGAGGATGACGACGACGATGATGGCGACGACGATAATCGCAGGGATGTAGTAGATACTGGGGTCAGTTCCTGTATCTAACACACACACAAAATAACACACAATAATAACACACACAAAATAACACACACACAAAAATATACTTAATATTGCCATCTCTCATAGTACAATTTTCATTGAATAAGTATTACTTTTTGTTTGAATGACCATATTGATAAACATCTATAAAAACTTTTTAATGTTCTTAAAAATTAGTACTTTTACAATTGAATAAAGTAATGATAGCAGTAGACCAATTTCTATGATTCAGAGGCATTAAGGGCCGTTCAATTGTGTGGACAAGGACGCTGCTCCCGTTCTGACAATAATAATATACTTGATTTATATAGCGCTTTATAAGATTGATAATCATCTCTAAGCTCTTTACAATGACAATATCACCCCCGGTCATAGGATACAATGCAAACCAGCACACATTGTGTGCACCATTTCCACTCCCTGGGGAGCATTCCTTCCAAATGCAAATTGGATATAGCCACCCCTTGCAATATTTATATTGAACCCCTTTCAATAGTAGACGTGCATATTCACTGCTATTTAGCAACATTAACACTGTGATGACTTCCTGGGTGAGAATGGAAGATTTTGGATGAACGCTAAAACCTGGATGAGCGGATTCTCGGTTCAGGCAGAGAACGTGCGGGATGACCAAGTGTGCAAATATTGTCAAAATGACATCGTCATGCTCCAGTCGTCTACGTTGACGTGATAATCGAAAAAAGAAGAAAAAAAACGATTCAAACGTTCAAACTTTCAAAGGCCGAGCAAATGGTCACTTCCTACCAAATTAGTTTTGACAGTATTAATACATATTTTTTCTAGAGCTACAGTAATGCTCTGGTGGGCTATTGTTCACATTCATATTACAAAAAAACTAGATGGATCTTTGACTGCGCGCAGTCGAAAATGATGCCTAGAGTTTTATATCAAGCCCAAATTAACATGCACTGAATTAATTCTTCAACTCAATTTTAATAGTAAAAATTACAAGATATAAATACAATGTAGGTACCAAGTTTGATAGTTGTCAACTGGTTCTTGAGATATCGCAATTATAAGCTATTTTGGCACAATGAGTCATGTGACCTTGACCTTTGACCTCATGACCCCAAAATCTGATGGCTACAATGGCTTCCTGGGATACATTCAGATACCAAGTTTGATTGAAATCTGACATTCAGTTCTTGAGATTTTGCAATTACAAGCTAATTTAGCATATATATTGTGCCCTGCGACCTTTGACCTTTGACCTCATGACCCCAAAATCTAACCAGTTATTAGCCACCTCAAGCTACATACATGTACCAAGTATGGTGCAAATCCACTAATCACTTCTTAACCCTAATCCCACTGGGTTATTTTGGTCACTTGAATCCACTGGGGGGGGGCTGTTTTGGCCCCCCCCTCAAATCTCGGCAACGAATGGACCGATCGACTTGAAAATTGGCACACACGTGAAACAAGTCAAGTAGAATAAGAATATGAAAAGAAAAACAAATTGGACCATTATTTTTTTTTTTTTTATAATTAATTAAAATTTTGAATATGCAAATTTTTGACGAATTTGGGAACAAATTGGGATTTTCATCTAAAATGAAAAGAAATTACAGGATTTCTTCAGGTTTTCTGTAAAAATACTTTCAAATGATGTTATTCATCATATCCATGTTTTTTATGGTGATAAAATATATCACTAATTTGCATAAATATGCAAATTAGTATTCCCGGATTTATCCACATTGTTTTCATGTATTTTATTGTTTTTTTGTTGTTGTTATTTTTAAGAAGAATTTATCTCTGAAGTGTATGAATTCAACTAATAACAAAGAAATAATACAAATTATAATTCAAAGTAACAATTATAACAGATTTGGAGTTTGCATGGCATCGGATATAGGAATTACATAGAAACCTGTACAAAAATTACATTTTTTTGTGACGGACGAGCAATTACCGACCTCTAAAATCAGTTCTACAGGTCCGACCGGGGTGAATTATATATCAAAACATGCGGGAGACTTGAGAGAAAATAGTCATGAAGTTTGAACGTGAAATTCCAAACGGTCTAGATGCACGTCGAAAAAAACGACAGGGGGGGGGGCCAAAAAGGCCCCCCCCCCCCCCAGTGGGATTAGGGTTAAGATAACGCGATCAATAGCTATTTTTGCATATATAATGAGCCCTGTGACCTTTGACCTTTGAACTCATGACCCCCAAATCTAATCAGTTCATTGGCACTCCATGATACATACATGTGCTAAATTTGGTGAGAATCTGTCAATCGGTTCTTGAGATAATGCGATCACGAGCTATTTTTACATATATAATGAGCCCTGTGACCTTTGACCTCATGACCCCAAAATATAATCAGTTCATTGGCACCCCAGGATACATACATGAACCAAGTTTGGTGAGAATCCGTCGATCGGTTCTTGAAATAACGCGATCACGAGAACGGGACGTACGGACGGACGGACAACCCGAAAACATAATGCCTCCGGCTACTTTGTTGCGGAGGCATAAAAAGATTTTTGTTGAAATGTTGTTAACGCCTTACCTGTTCTTATAGTCTGACTGAACTCTGTGTCTGTGAACTTGCCATCAGCACCATATGCTCTTAACTTGAACCTAAAATAAACAAATAGTGAGAGAAGGAAATCATGAATTAGATATAATTATAATAATTATAATAACTAGAGCACTTCAACTGAGCTCCTTCGAGAAAATATGCCTCCACCAATATATTATGGTAGAGCCTGTGAACATCTCATCTGTGTCATATGCTCTTATGGGAACCAGGTGGGTTGTGTAAAAAGTCTATGGGGATTTCAGAAACTCAAGGGGTTAACTTGAACTTATAATACACAAATATTAAGATAAGAAGGATATTCTGAATAAGACATCTTCATGGCTGATGCATTAAAGAAAAAGCATTTTCATTTCATTATTGAGGTGACAGCAGTACAGTGCAAGGGATCTGCATCATAACAATGTCTAATGAGGGATGCATTAGATCAGGCCTATTGAAGTCAGTTTTTATTTTGGTATATCATGCATTCTCCATTGTTCCTAGCCCCAGTATTTTTAGGGCCATTCTTATTGGATCTCAAGTAAAATAGAACAGAGGTTGTTAAATTCTCACCTGTATGCTGCACTGGGAAACAAGGCCCCGTTACAGAACACATTCAGGTTGACTGCGTCACATGACTCTTCTCCCACGGTGTAAACCACCGTCTCAATGGAAGTTTGGGACGCGAACGGGAAGTATCCATCGGGGGACGTTCGGTATTCCGGTACGGGTCGCTGAACACGTGCCCCGGCCCAGGACAGCTCACCTTCCGCCTGTCTGCGCCTTACTGTATTGCCTGAGAAGAACAAGACGGAAGATGGTATGAGGAAAAATGATCGGTTTTGAACAAAAACAATATTACACAGGAGTGTGGGAGTGTCGTGGTATATTGGTTCCGGTCTTTGACTATTAGAACAAGGCTCATTTGTTTGGAATTGATGTCAATGTACTGTACTACTTGAGAAGAACAAGACGCAAGATGGTATTCTGAGGAAAAGACATCGGTTGTAATACTTTACAATTGCAAGAATCCACTGAACGGAGTTCTTCAGACAATTTAACATGAATAGCATAATCCCCACGTCCATTCATCTATAAAGAATATATACTGTAAGTTTGGGGATGATGAAAGATATATAGTTAAATCATTCCACACATTTCTATAATGTGCATTTAAGAACAAAATTCATCAATAGATCTGATTCTATGAATATTCTTTATTAGAGTTGACCATGCCACAAAAACAATTATACAGGAGTGTGTGAGTGCTGTGGTATACTTCGACTCTTAAAACAAGGGTCTTTGGAAATGTACTGTTTTACCCAATTAGATGAACAAGATGCAAGGCGGTATGAGGTAAGGATATCGGTTTTAAACAATGCAAAATTGTATATACACGAGCGTGCAAGAGTCACTGGTCAAAAGACTGAGGGGAGGTGGAGGAGGGGAGGGGGGCTCAAGCCCAGGAGTCCTCCTAACGAAGCCACTATCAACATGACTTACCAGAACCTTGGGCAACCTCCTCCACAATGATCCCAAATGCAACGATTCGTCCATACGCATTGGAGTATGGGTTCCTGAATGATAGAGTGATGGTATCTTGGCCATTTCTGCGAACAAACTGCGGTGATGTTGATACAGTTGTGCCCGGGAACACAGAAGGTGGCAGGGGTGGGGCTGTGGAGAAAGAGAGATAGAGAGATAGAGAGAGATTAGTAGAAAATGTTTTTATTATTAATATTAAATTATGAGTTAATTATTTTAACATTGATAACATAGATGTTAATTTATTGCTCTTATTCAGCCAGGTTACCTTTGATAATAATATCTAATTATAAATTATGATTTTGTGAACTAATTGTTAACCAGAACGTCAATGACGTAGCGCTCATCCGCCATCTCGCAACATCAAATATCGCAAATTTCATGTGGTACACTTTTCAACTGGTCAAAAAATAAAAATTTGATGCCCTGGAAGGGAAATGGGAAAAAATAAAAAAATAAAAAAATAAATTTAAAAAAATAAAAATAAAAATAAAAATAAATAAAATAAAAAACAAAAACAAACAAAACAAACAAACAAACAAACAAAAAATAAAATTAAATTAAAAAAAATAAAAATAAAAATAGAAAAATAAATAAAAATTAAATTTAAAAAAATTAAAAAAATTAAAAAATAAAAAATTTACCATAATTAATGAATGGAGAAAATTTTCAAAATTCTGTGTAGAAGTTTAGTGTACCAAAGTTAGCTCTACCAGATAAAGCAAACCAAATCAAAATCGGTCGAGAAATGAAGGAGAAGAAGCATTTTTTGTGATTTCGAATAATTTGCATAAATTACCATATATAATGAATTTCATGAATCTGTATAGAAGTTTGAAACTCTTAGCCCTATCTTATGAAACCTAGCCCTTTAAGATAAACCAAACAGAATGAAAATCGGTCGAGAAATGAAGGAGAAGAAGCATTTTTTGTGATTTCTGGAATAAATTTGCATAAATTACCATAATTAATTAATGGAGAAAAATTTCAAAATTCTGTGTAGAAGTTTAGTGTACCAAAGTTAGCTCTACCAGATAAAGCAAACCAAATCAAAATCGGTCGAGAAATGAAGGAGAAGAAGCATTTTTTGTGATTTTTGGAATAAATTTGCATAAATTACCATAATTAATGGAGAAGAATTTCAAAATTCTGTGTAGAAGTTTAGTGTACCAAAGTTAGCTCTACCAGATAAAGCAAACCAAATCAAAATCGGTCGAGAAATGAAGGAGAAGAAGCATTTTTTGTGATTTTTGGAATAAATTTGCATAAATTACCATAATTAATTAATGGAGAAAAATTTCAAAATTCTGTGTAGAAGTTTAGTGTACCAAAGTTAGCTCTACCAGATAAAGCAAACCAAATCAAAATCGGTCAAGAAATGAAGGAGAAGAAGCATTTTTTGTGATTTCGAATAAATTTGCATAAATTAGCATATATAATGAATTGTACGATTCTGTGTAGAAGTTTTAAATCCCCCTCCTAGCCCTATCTTATGAAACAATCAGAATCAAAATCGGTTGAAAAATAACGAAGAAGAAGCATTTTGAAAATTGTGGACGGATGGACGGACGGACGGACGGAAGGACGGACGGACGGAAGGAAGGACGGACGGACGGAAGGACGGACGGAAGGACGGACGGACGGACGGACGGACGGACGGATGCCGGACGCAACGCCATGGCATAAGCTCATCGGGCCCTTCGGGCCGGATGAGCTAAAAATAATTTTTCATTTAACATGTTTCAAGTTCTGATATAATAAATGAAGAAGGGTAAAACCACATTCATACTAGGTATTATGACCATACAATTTACACGCTGTATAGACAATTTTCGAAACAAACAGCATACATAGACAATGCATACGCTAGTGGTACAAAAGTGATCATTAGCCATGCATTGTCTGTGCATTGCCTACTACACAGGACAGCATAGTAATGAGTGTATGTCTGGGTTATATAATGTGCCTCAGGAAGGAATTTCTACATTGATATGGCACAATATATATGCTGGACTATTATTTATTATTATAAATAATGCATAATTTTTTGCTTATATTGTGAAGCACTTAGAGATGATTTTGTATATCATATAAGTCACTATATAAATCAAACTTGTTTATATCATTATTAGTATGAATACTTTGTTTCCATGTTTACCTGTTTCAGGGAACAGTATCCTCTCCGACTGGACGGGATTACTTGTACCGATCTGGTTGGATGCTGTTACGAAGAACACGTAGTAGAGTCCGGGCTGAAGGTTGCTCACGGTCTGCGAATACTGGTCACGTGTTGAAGAGTGTGAGACCGTGAATGCTTGACCAACCTGTACAAACAGTATCACATTAAATGTATAAAAGTTACTGTAAATATGGGCAATCTTAATGCATTAATTGAAGACCAAATTAGCTGATGCATTACACAGATATATAGATTAAATTTTGCACAACATAAAACATTCTATGAAGTCCCTATCCTGGAAATTGTATGGACCTGTCTTGAAATGGTAACAGGTCCTGGGAATGTTGCATAATTAAAGAGCTTCAACAAACTTGCGATTATTAAAAACACAAGCCAGACAATTTGAGCCAATCAGACTGCCGCATTGAGGGGCATTTTTTGACTTGAGTTTAATGGCCACTTTGCAATTGATTGCAACTCTTTTAACCCCTTGACCACATGAACCATTTTAGAATCTCAAAGAGAATAGGTTAATATGCAATAGCCCCAGATTTGTATAAAATATTGCATGTTTTTATATTAAAAGTCTCTAGAAACACGTCACACTACAGGCTGAGAACAAGTTCTTCTAACAGTCTTGAACATACAAAATATGGTACAAAATGGTTGTTGTAAGACAAATGGAATAATCTTTTACTATTGACCAACCAGTATGTAAAACAAAATATTGACTCATTTATAACGAGTCTCTCCCTTTAGAGAAGGATAACACATCTGATGAGTTAACCTATTGCTGAAGAGAACGAGTAAAAAAAAAAAAGAAGTGATTCTCTGACCTGAATCACTGAGCCATTATTCTTGGATAAATAGGCGGCCATGTTGTATTGTTGAGGTGTTTTAAACCAGGCCTCCCAACTAACTTTTTTGTATTGTCCAATTCGGGCAAGTAAAATCATTAATTTTCAGATTGTACTTGCTTGAACAGAACATTTACCTGCCCCCTATACTCTTTGATGAATAACAAATTAATTCTTTTTCCTCTTGTTGAACAAACTAAATCATTTATGAAATTTGACTTGCCCCGGGCAAGCGGGCAAGTGCCCTGCTTACCATATTTGCTGGTGTATTAACCGCACCTTTTTTCAAAAAAAGAAAAAAGAAAAAAAAAAGGGGGTGCGGTTAATACACGACCGTATTAACCGCACTTTAAATTTTTTTTTTTTTTTTAAGGGGTGCGGTTAATACACCGGAGCGGTTAATACACTGACAAATACGGTAAACCATAAGCATTGAAGTATCTATGCACTCTCGGGGATCTACAACATAGAAGAGGGAAGCAGTTAATCCATTCACTATGTGAACCTAGTGTAGCAGGTACTTTCGCTATGGGGAAATGCAATATGTAGTAGGGAAAAGGTTAAAAAAAGAAGTTGTTATCTGACCTGAATCACTGAGCCATCATTGTTGGATATAAAGGCGGACACGGTGTACTCTGTTAGATCTCCGTTGGGTAAGGCCGGAGCTGACCAGCTGACCAAGGCCTCCACAGGAGTGGACAAAGTGATGGTCAGAGCTCGGATTTCACTTGGTGCTGGAAACAAAACAAAATGATGATAATAATGATGATACTACTACTACTACTAATAATAATGATAGTAATGGTAATAATAACAATAATGCAAGAAATAAATGAGAATAATAATACTGATATTAATCATAATAATTAAAATTAAAAGCCAGCCTGTGTGTATTAGCCACAACAAAAATCCCCTGCAGAGGAATACAATATTTAACACTGAACCTGTCTACAGACTGCTAAGGGCACCTTTTTACAATGACCAATTGTTTCCCTTCGGGGGTCACTATACACAGGTTTAAATGTACGTTGTTGATTGTAGCCAGAGTATTGTACTTTTAAATCAACCAAAAATATCTATATGAAAGAAGAAATAATTTGAAGAAAAAAAAAAATCTTGTGCTTCAATTTTTTGGACATGAGTTACCGGCTGGGAGCGTGCGTTCAATAGTAGCTTCAATGATGTCACTTGGTATGCTGTTGTAGCGTGTAAACAGCGTAGCGATGTAGAAAGTATAGGGTTGTAAGCCAGTCTGTACGAAACTTGTGTCGGCCACCTAATAAACAAAACAAAGAAAGGTGATTCAGTCAAATTAATTTTAATATTTTTTAATCTTTCAAAGTGCTCCGTGTACAAGCTATAGAGTGGTGAAGTGTGATGTCATAAATGATGTCATGAACATTTTTTTTTAGAATTTTCCAATTTGGACTTCATTTTCAAAAAGAGCATAACAAAAATGTCCAAATACCGAAAATCAAAGGAATAGGTTACGTATTGGCTGAGATATGCCCATCCAAATTTGTTTTTGTTGTCAATGGGCAATCTGTGTTATAGTGCACTGGTTCCTAAATTTAGGAACCAGTGCACTATAACACTGATTGCCTATTGAAGTAAAATTCATTCGGATGGGCATATCTCAGCCAATACGTAACCTATTCCTTTGATTTTCGGTAATTGGACATTATTTGTTATGCTCTTTCCGAAAATGAAGTCCAAATTGGAAAATTCTAAAAAAGTGTTTTATGACGTCATGGCTTCTGTACTCTATGCTATCTAGGGGCATCAACCCTTACGGTTAATTTCCTTGCATTTGATTTGTTTAAATATTTGGTTGAAATAACATGGAATTGAATCAAAATATGAAGTTTTTACAGTAATTTACAACTTATAGAGGGTTGTGCAGTGTGCCCAAGTAAAATGTGTTGGGGTGCATAGGATTGGAAACAATGCCATGGTCAGTCAGATAACAATCAGTATATCAATGGTACGAGAATACACCACGCTGGTGGACTGTACCTTAAAGGGATCTAGTAACTTTGTTGAGATGTGCAAAAACTGATGAATGGTTGATGCAATGTATACTGTTGTTATCTCATATGTCCTCAGGGTATTGTGTAAAAATTTCAGGTCAAATGGACAATGTATGGCCAAGTAATGAGCGAAAATGCAAAGTGATATTGGGTGATATTCACCAACTCACTGCATTCACTTTGTACAGGGATGAAAATCTCGCCCGGAGATTTTCTTATCTTAATACTTCAATCATACATATCTTTGTAATGAAAGGGAAATTTGAAAAACCGAAAGCTGTCCCATGATTTTATTGTTAATACGAATACAACAAGGTATAAAGGAACCGCTAGAATTACAATTTTATTTTGAGGATTTGGACAATGTTACTAAGTCCCTTTAACAGAAGAAGAAGGTTCCTTTGTGCATGCTTTAAGTTAGATCTAGTCTTGTACACAAAAGAATCTCATACATGGTCATTTAGGTAGCCTATTTAATTGCGTAGTAAACAAGGTTGACACCGCTCCTCAAGGAAAAATCTGACCACAATATTACTGCCAATAAGCTGTTAAAATCTGTCTTTCAATTTGAATAACTTACCGTCGTTAAAATTGCCATTATTTGAGGGAGCTATAAACACAGCTAATTGATTCAACCAAATTGCCTGTGAGAACATGTTGTGTAATGTATTGAAATCTATAGGACTGTCCTCTAACTGCAAGGGTTTATATTTTTAGCACTTGAACTGAAAGGAAATCCTTACCACAATATTATCTCTGATGCTTTGATTGAAATGACATAATCAAAGTCGCCATTATTTGTATATTATCATTTACGTTACTTATTTAACTGCAGAGTAAACAGGTTATTGCAGAAGTGAATATCTTACCACAATATTTTCGCCGATGCTTTGACCGAGCCCGTCTTTGATTGAAATGACGTAATCAAGATTGCCATTGCCCGAAGGTGCAGACCACTGCCATGTAATGCTACTTGCTGTTTTACCAGAGACGCGGAATTCGGTAGGGATGTTCGGTTCTAGAAGAAAGGGTAATGCAGAAAGACAGTGAAATATAATTTATATCATTTAAATGAGTTGTATTATTTTATATCTATACCATGTGTATTGAACATCGAGAAATAGAGAAAGTAACTAATATAATTTAATCAGTTATGTCACTTACATGTATATCTATGTATTTCATTTGTATTGTTTGTCAAACCATATACTAATCTAATTCAAATCAGTTATTTCACTTCCATCTATTTCACTTAATTTGTATTATGTGCCAATAAATATTTGCAAACTTTATATTTCGATTTGCAATGATTTGAAATTGTGCTTATACAAAACTTGTGCACTTGACTCAACTCCCTGGGGAGCATATCGTATCTGCACATGCTGGTGCTAAAGATGTGGGTTGCAACAACATTGGCTTTGTCTCCATGACCACACCGATTATACCCCTGGTCAAACCTTTACAAGCACTTTGCGCACTCAATTCAACTCGCTGGGGAGCATACACATTACACATAAAATGAAATCAAAAGTTGAAATCTTATTTTGAAATTGTGAAAGAACTGGCCTCGACTAGTAGTCTTTGTTATTGCTGGTTCCTTTTTCACCAACTATATATTATGTCAATTGTGATTTTGTTCAAACCATGTTTGGTAAATAAATTCAATTTAGTTATTTTTTGTTTTACATTGTTCATACTTACTGGTGCTAATGATGCGGGTCGTAAAGGCACTCTGCTTCGTTTCCGTTGCCAGTGCGTCGGGGTGGATCAGCATACTCTCAGCCCACAGTCGGAATTCGTACTGCGTTGCCGGGGCAAGGTTGATCAGGGAGACAGAGGTCGTGGTGGTTTCACCCAGAATGACGGCACTGGTGCCCAAGGCAGAGTAGGTGTACTTGTACGAGGTCACGCGCCCGGCGCTAGGCACCCATTGGACGGTTGCCCGTGTCAGGTCTGGTGAAGTCCAGAAGATGCCGGTAGGGGCTGCTGGAACTGTATAGGTTATAGAAAGGTTTGCAAGAAACAGATAATATGAAGGATTCTTTTTTGGGGGGATAAGCAAACTTTTTTGTAGGCCTACTTTTTTGCATGATAAAACGAGTCATCCACTGGATGTTGGCCTGTGTCAGGTCAGGAGAACTCCAAATGATGCCATTAGAGGCCGCTAGAACTGTATAGGTCATAGACAAATTTGCAAAAAAAAGATAAAATGGAGGTTCTTTGTTGTTGAGTCGTTGAGTGGAGTGGATTCCCCAAGAGGCTGTTTACCCGTTCCCTTTGAGTTTCTGAAATTCCCATAGACTTTGTACACAACTCACCCGGTTCCCGTAGTCAAGGGGTTAAGGGGTTAACTGACAGGCCAACTGGCCTACAGGAGTCATGGTGAGAAGGTGAGTATACACATGTTATCATTATCAACTTTTAATAGCAGTAAGGAATGGTACATACGCAGGCAATTTAAGAAAAAATATAAATGCACTGTAGACAATTCTCAACTTGTTAGTTTGTACGTTGCTCACAAGTAGCTGGTGGACTGCCAAATGCATGTATGCGCATAAATGTCACTGTTATTCAATGTTATCATCACACTATTACCAGTAAGAAAAGGAGGAGAGTTATCAGGGTTGCTACTGAGTATATTGGTGCCACCAGCTTGACTGATGGAAGATATTAATGCACTTTAAATGGTTCTCAACTTGTTAAAGTTGTACGTTCCTGCATGCTCACAAGTCGATGGTGGACTGCCAAATGCATGAATGCGCGCCAATTATCATTATAATTCAACATTATACGTACCTGTTAGGAATGGAAGGGAGTTCTCAGGGTTGCTGGTGAGTGTATTGGTGCCTCCAGTTTGAATGATGGAAGATATCACAGCCCTGTAGATAGTCCCTGGTTCTAGATTGAGTAGGGGTCTTGTGTACACATCTTGGCCAAGTACACTTGAGACCGCTGAAAGAGCAAAGAAACAATACATGAATAAGTAAAGCATCTATATAATACGAATCATAAAAAAAAAGAATGTGTATTTTTTTTGCTGGTGGGCCGATCAGGCCAGCAATTTAATTTCCTCTCAATTTTTCGAGACAATATTGACTCATTCTGCAGATTTAAAATCTATTTGCCAGATTTGGCCCACAAAAATCAAGAAACATTTAAATTAGAAAGTCCATCTTCCATTTTTCTTGTCAGGAAAGTAAATTCAATTATTCTTATTTTTGAGTGGTCAAAACCCTAATCTAATTGGCAATTGGCAATGTACAAGTTCTATGGAGACTGATTGATACTAAAATTTGTCCCCCCCCCCACCTCCTCCACATGGCATTTGTTGGTATAAAACAATCATATCATATTAACAAAACAAAACTGACGATAAATAACAATAAAACAAAGATAACAATAAATACTTACAAAATGGATAAACATCTAGCACCGGTGGGTCCATGTTAACGATGTAGCTGTTGATGGGGATGTTGATCTCCGATGGCAAGACCCATGTGACTTGTGCCGAGGTCTGCAGAACATTACTTACTTGTACGTTGTTGGGGGAATCCGGCACTAGTGAATAACGATGTGAAGGAATAGGAAGAAAATATGTCATATAACAAATATGAATGGAACCCGTTTTCTTTGATTTTTTAAAATTTATATTATATATTTCTGGTCGCTTTCACTATATGTTTGGATTGAAACCTATTATAACGAACATTACACTAATAACAATTATGATAATAATAACAGATTTACCAAAACTAACATGGCATGTATACTCATTTTTCGAAATGCAGTACCACCATGTCAAATTATTAACAGGGCATGGAAAATACATGTTTGTGTTTATACACCAATATAAAATCGTCTTAACCACTTGCCAACAGAAACCTAATGGGTCCTACATAAAACCCTACAGGGATTGCAAACTAAATCACGGAAGGGGTTAATGGCATTATCGTTAATATCTGTTCCTTGTAAATAATAAAAGAATTATTATGATAAGAACATTTCTATAGTGCAGCTACTATAAACATACACTCTACTCACATGTATACACAATGTATGAGGTCACATTGCCCATTACTCCCATACTGATTGCCGAGATATTGACGGTGTATCGCTTGCCGCGCGCCAGATTTGTGATGGTCGTGGACTGCTCGACGATACCCCCTGGAACCCCCTCATCCCCTGGAACCCCCTCATCTACGGGGTTCCAGGTCACGTTGTACCTGTCCCTGATTCCTGCGGGATGGTCCCATTCCACCGTGACAGAGGTGGGTCCGACTTCGGCGGTTCTGATTGTCTCGACACTAGCTGGCGCTGTTTGCAAAAAAGGATACAGATAAGTTTATCGAAACATGAAATGCCTAGAAACTTTTCAGGAACATGTACAAATGCTTTTGTTTACCCAAAGTTATTAAGGTAATAATTGTGTTAATTGTCGCGACACTAGCTGGCGCCGTTTGCAGAAAAGAATACTGATAATGTTAAGTTACAGGTTATTGTAACATACAGTGCCTAGAAACTTTTCAGGAACATGTACAAATTATGCTTTTGTTTACCCAAAGTTATTTAATGTACTAATTTTGTTAAATTCTGGAGCCTAGAGTAAGACTCTTTTCGATAAATGAGCTTTAAAACTATTCATATTATCATACTGTTAGTATTCTATCAGGTAGATTTCTACATCTATCTATCTATCTATCAGGCCATAGTTCGTCCAGACGTTTTGACAAAGCTCTCCTCATGACATTTCCATTTTCTTCTATCTCTAGCTATCCTGGGCCACGTTGCTTTTTCCATGTGTGATGTTATTTCATCTCTCCATCTTTTATTTTGCCTTCCTCTCCTTCTCATTCCCTTCCTCGGTTGCCATTCTGTTAAACAATATGTCCATCTATAATGCTGAAGTCTTGCCACATGCCCAGCCAATCACCATTTTGATTCTCTTACTTTCTCCATAATGTATTTGACCTTTGTTTTCTGTCTTATGACTTTGTGATTGATTTTGTCTCTGAGAGATAAATGCAACATTTTTCTCTCCATAGCTCGTTGAGTTGGCACAAGGTCACAAACTTCTGTTTTAGTTCTTTTGTCAAAGACCATGTTTCTGATCCATATGTCATGGTTGTTAGAATGCATCGGTTGAACAATCCTCTTCTAAGAATTCTACATACCCAATCTGAATGAAGTTCTTTCCGTTGCATCGTCTGTGGTCTCTCCAGTGCTGTTGCACGTCTCAACTGTTACCGTGTACTCGCGACCTGGATCCAGACCATAAAACCTTGCCCGCGTCGGCACGCGCTCCACGACAAACTCTTCTTGCTGTCTGTTGCTCGACCCAATATACGGTGTGTAGCACAGGCAGTAGTGTGTAAAAGCAAGGCTGGCGATATTGTCCCATTGCAGCAAGAATGTGTCAGGTTCGGATTGCGTTGCCACAAGGTTCAGCGGCTGCCGTGATGTCACTATTTTTACAATTAATGTGAGAGACAAACATGAACAAATTTAAAATTGTAACTTTCCGTAATGAGGACAAATTTGTCTAATACTTCATCTGACGAACGACTCATACCAGCACAGGACAAAATTCCCATTGAAATTCTAATTTTTTTTAATTGGTACCGATTGGTTTCAATTTGTCCAAATTGATTTATAATTGGTACCCATTGGTTTAAACTTGTCCAAATTGGCTTTAATTGGTCCAAATTGTTTCATTTTCCATACATGCATATACTCTTTGATTTATACCACTTGATTGCAATGGGTAATGGTCAATTTGGAAAGCAATGGGAATTTCATCCTGGATATCTAGCAAGTTTTGTTTCATGTGACATGGAGCCGAATTAAAAGTTCCGATTTTGGTCCGCATCATTTCGTTTCATGTTAGTACCTTTTGGATGTCAAACGGATAGGAAACGGAAGGAAAAATGCTGCAGTGAGACTAGGCAATTAAAAAATAATTAGGATAGATTGGACAAAAGCTAATGCCTGTATATATTTGTTTTCAAATGGTGCCAGACAGTTTCCCCAATGTGAGAAAATCGTCATGATATCAAATGATTAAAATAAAATTAGAATCAGAATATTTCCTCACCTGCGCTGACTGGTACAGAAACATCGCTTTCCAATCCTTCCAGTTGCGTCATGATAGTAAAGCTATACGACGCGCGAGACATCAGACTTTCAAAGGTCCGCGACGTGGCGTCACGCGGCAAGCTGTAATTTGCGCTACCTCCGTTGACGACGAGCCAGTATGTGCCAACACCCCCCTCCGCAGGTGGTTCCCATGAAACCTCAATGGTGTTGGAGGTGACTACCGTGATGCGGAAATTTTCTGGCAGGGCGGGAACTGATTGAAAAGGAAACGATACAAAAAAACCCACAATTGTGAATTGTTACTTGTTTGTCTAGATTTATTTCTGCATTTATTTCTAAAAAGTGCACAGTTATATACATATTACAATTTTGTTATGCATACTAACAATTTAGGTTTGTCCATAAAATAGATATCAAATACACAAAACACAGGAGGACCACAATGAATCATAAGCTTGGAATCCATGGGGCCTCTGAATAGAGGGAGTGTTTATATGAAGTAGAAAATGCTTCGAGTATGCACTGATTGCAATACAAGAAAAAATAAAAAATTGACATGAAACAATATTGAAACATCATAATAATAATAATAATAGACCAGCATATCTACAGCGCCATGAATCTAGAAACTCTTTTCTGAGGCACATTTAATATACAGTACAGTATATTATTACCCATTGTATAAAACTAGTATAATTTTGTTCGTGATCAAGTTAGATTGACTGATTGGGCAACTGACATTTCTGACCAGCTCCGAGAGAAATGTGTTATTCCATATGAGTAAATCTCATCTAGAAGCAAACTGGGACAAATTGTTTCACTTTTTTTTTTGAGCAAGTAATTTACCTGACAAATTCATGATATGGCTTACAAAAATGGACCAGTAAACAACACATTTAGTAGTGAAGGTTTGCTGAAGGGAAGGGGTTAATAAAAAGACAAAAAAAACAAACAAAAAAACAATTTAGGAACTAAATAATAAAGACCTACCTGTGTATTGAGACATCTGTATTGGGTCATAGATGCCAGGGGTCCAGGTGATGGTATATTCAGTGCCAGCAGGCAGATCATTAAACGTGTACGCATTGGCACCTGTAACAGGGGTGTCATCTCTGATCAGATCACCAGCTGTGCGCTGAATGTCCAACAAGTACCTAGAGTGAAAAATGAAAAAATATTATAACGTAGATCATGACGTGATTGTCCCATTAGTTTGTCTTCCACCATCGTGGTGATCAATTTTATCATTTTTGTTTCCGTATCGACCACATTCTTATCAGTTTTATTACTACTGTCAACAATCCCATGCTGTGTGTACTTCCCTCAAGGCCCAGAGAGATAAGAAGTGCCAACCCTGATAAAATGTACTGGATGCAAGCTTAAGTGCTCAAAAATCACTACCGCTCCTCAGCCCTCCAGGAGCGGTATTCAGCTAGCGATAGAATGACCTAATGTGGTTAGATCTGTTATCAATTTCAACTTTTTAACTTATACAGTCAACCCTGTGTATAGTGAATGCCTATTAAACAGGAGACAAGACAAGTGGCCACAGTAGACGGGTGACCTCTATAGACAGGTCCCGTAACACTGTCTTAGCAGGGGATCACTTTTGGTGGCCACCATAGGTAGGTTGATTAATATATACAAGATGCCACTGAGACAGGTTTGACTGTAGTTAAATAGTGTTCCTTTTCTATGCAAGTATTTATAACTATTGTTAAGAATAATATTACAATGATGTTGGTATTCATATTGTGAAGTTTCTATTATAAAAAAAAAAATAATCTCATGAAGTCAATGGATCACTTTAAAGGGATCTAGTAACGTTATTAACATGAGTTTTAAAGCAGGTTTTGTTGATCTTGACAATGTAATTTTAGACCTCATTAATTAATTACCTCATTGATATAATGCTTTTGTATTAAGCATTATATCAATTCAATCTATTATGACTTAAATATCATCACTTTCCAACTACTGTAAACGTGGTAATGTTCACGGATTTCGCGCTGAAGTTGGCGTCCGCAAATATTAAAACCGGCAAATATAAATGTGCGATTTGCAATGCGTGTGAACACTTGCTCGGCCGCGAATGTGTTTGTGTCGCTCAGCGCGAAAAATTAATCGCGAGAAAATAACAACGTTTACAGTATTTAACTATTTTAAATACTTACACTTCCACGTCCTCCACCTCCTCCCACTCGACTGTGATGGAATCTCCATCAAAGGCTGTGATGTTGAAGCTACCTCTGCCACCAACAACTGAGAGGAGCAGAAAATAACGAGAAGGGGACGATAAATTACGATTTGATTTTCAGGAGAGTAATTAAAGATTAAACGTATTGTTTTTTCTATTTTCAATGTTAAAGGGACTTAGTAACATTGTCCAAATCCTCAAAATAAAATGTTAATTCTAGCGGTTCCCTTATACCTTGTTGTATTCGTATTAACAATAAAATCACGGGACAGGTTTTGGTTTTTCAAATTTCCCTTTCGTTACAAAGATATGTATGATTGAAGTATTCAGATTTTAAAAAAACGTGCGAGTTTTTCTTCCGTGTACAAAGTGAGTGCAGTGAGTTACTGAATATCACTTTGCATTTTCGCTCATTACTTGGCCATACAATGTCCATTTGACTTGAAATTTTCACACAATACCCTGTGGACATATGATATAACAACAATATACATTGCATCAACCATTCATCACTTTTTGCACATGTCAACAAAGTTACTAGATCCCTTTAAGTCTACTAGTGTTATGCTACAAGTCAAATGTGACTATTTTTCCCCACACATTTTACTGCAATGTTCATGTTTCTCTTCTTCTTTATTTGTTCCTTTGTATTCTATATAAATGATGATCGTCACATCTTCTGTTGACAATGTGAAAATAAAGTTCATTCAATTAAAATCCTCCACCTCCAAGTTGGAGACGACGCTAAAGGAGTAGTTTGTTCGCGTTTCTAGATCATTCAATATCATTAATTCATTCATCCATCTATCCAACCATTCATCCATACATCTTGTCAACCATTCATCCACTCATCGATCCATTGAATGATTAATTGATTCATCTATCAATCTATCTATCTATCTATCTATCTATCTATCTATCTATCTATCTATCTATCTATCTATCTATCTATCTATCTATCTATCTATCTATCTATCTATCTATCTATCTATCTATCTATCTATCTATCTATCTATCTATCCATCTATCCACACATTCCTTCATTCACTCACCTGCAAACAGCTGCACAGGTTCACCACTCTCCACTCTATCTTCCTCCACCTGCAAGTTGGAGACGACGCTGATGGAATAGTTTGTTCCTGCTTCCAGATCCGTCAATGTAAACACGTTGGTATCACCCTCTGCTGCGTCGATTGAGATGGTCCTGTTTTTTTCAAACGAAATGGTGTATTATGGAGCATTGGAAATGGTTTCAGGGACGAATAACCAGCCAAGGGCTTACTAGCTTGGTTGGTAGAGCACCCATCTAGTAATCCCGAGGTCTCTGGTTAAAAAACCTGGGAGACCCCATTTTCTTTGCTGATTTGCATTTTTATCAAATGGTGTTGACCTTTGAATTAATGTCCATGTATATCATTATTTTGTTTACATTTTATTTTTAAAATAACTTCTTCTTTTAGCTATTGGATGTACTTTATTAACCCATTCCCTTCAAGATTCTGAACATCTGAACATCATAGACTTTGTACATAGCCAACCAGGTTCATGTGGGCAAGGGGTTAATAAATCCCTGGCCATCAAGTTAACCCGTTCCCTTCAAGATTACGAAATACCCATAGACTTTGTACATGGCCCACCCGGTTCCCGTAAGCAACGGGTTAAGATAGACAATGGAGTAACTAGAATGTTGAATAGAATATATTGAATTGAAATAGGTGGCGTGATAAGGCCAGTTTAGTTCCTCAGGGATGGCCCACTGGCCTAGGACCACCAGCAACAAGCTTCGGGCAACCAATTTTCAGATGTTCAGATGAATAAATAAACTGAATATAAAATTTCAATATTGCATAATTTGTCATGGAAACCATGCAAAATAATCAACTCTCCAATGTTTTGCTATGTTTGGTGCTACCCAATTCCTGTTCTGGGCCATCAACATATTAGAATACTAGAATACCTATTATTTTACGTATCCTACAGGGCTAGCCATCAAGGAAAAAAGTTAACTTTGAACAATGCCTCAACGAATAACACAAATACAGTCAAATCTGCTCTAGTGACCACCTGTCTATAGAGACCACTAACCTTGACTCCCTTGAATGCAGTTTACATGTCAATGAACCTGCCTATAGAGGCCACTTGCTGATAAAGACCACCTTTTCTGTCTCCCTGTGATAGTCTCTATAGACAGGTTTGACTGTATAACACAATTAACCATGGTCTCCTAGGCATATAAAATGTACCCAGGATTTTTTCTAGGTGGGTGTTTTAGGCCCCTTTTTAGCTTCATTTAGTGGAAAAGTTGGGGGTGTGCAGCACCTAAAACAGCTATTATTTTTTTCGCTCAAGGGGGGGGGGGGGGGGGGGGGGGGGGGGTGGTGTTTTAAACACCCCAAATGCCCCCCTCGGTATGTCTTTGCTCCAAGCAATACTTTTGACTTGACTTACATGTCTGGGCCACTGCCGTCGGCCGGGCCGTACGTGATGTTGTAGCTATCAATATTTCCCTCCGGATTCGTCCACGACAGCGTGACAGAGTCATCACCAATGCCGGTGAATTCAACACCTTCAGCTGATCTTGGGACTGTGAATATATATACAAGGTGATGATAATAATAGCATTAACATTTTACAAACAACAATACCATTATAATAATTATCAATACCAGTCTGATAACATACCCCTAAAGTTCACAACAGTCAAGATATGATTGTTTTTACTTGCACGACCTTCTAAATAAATGCACCAACTTGCGAGGTGGAACTGGTATGCACACACATCCCACACATGCACAAACAGTGCGTAATCTTCAAGTCTGAAGCTGCACTTTATTGGAAGAAGAAGAAGAAGAACCTGGAGGTCTTGGGTTTGAGTCTAGGCAAAGCCAAAATTTTCTTTGCTCATTGTTTATTTAATTATGATTGTAATTGCAATAACAATAGCAATAATACTACCAATAGTAATCATAATTATAATTACAATAATGGTAATCAGTATTATAATAATAATAACAGTACAAAGGTTTGATTCCTAGCTGCGGCACGCATGTCCTTCTGCGAGATACTTAATCAACATTTGCTGCTCTGTGTAGTAAACAGTTTCTTGGCAGGAATTTATTCCTTGAAATGCCCGAGTGCTTGAATAAGGCTGCTCGGATAAAGCCAAGGTAATAATGCTCTGAGCGCTTTGAGACTTAACTGTAATAAAGCGTTTTATACAAATTGACAATTATTATTATTATTATTATAGTGTGACAACAGACGAGAAATATCATAATTACTTGTGTAAGCCGTAAGGAGTTGAGGAACTGCGATAGTCGGCGAGTTCAGCGTTGGTGAAGCAGCCACGACAACAAGCGTTCCTGACATGAGGTTGGTGAAACGGAACGTGTACGAGCTGCAGTTGTCGACACTGCAGTTACTGACGTCCAGGACAGTGATGTCATCACCGTTGAGGATTCCAAGGCTTATCCTGCAGAAAGATGAGAAAAAGAGAAATATATTAAAAAACTAAAATTAACCCGTTCAGGACTGGTCCCGAGAATATTCAGGCTTTGGTCTATGGAGAATACATGTTGTAGCAAAATCAGTCCGTCCTGAATGGGTTAATATACACTGGCTGGGGTCTATGAAGAATGCATGTTATAGCATATTCAATCAGTCCAGGCTTCAAACAACCTGTTTTTCCAGGACCAAAGCAAAAACTTTCTTTTATTTGCTTGAAATTGCTAAATTGTTTTCTTTTCATGGCTTTATAATAAATAAATAACTACTGTAGATACATAAATAAATCAATCAATCAAAATATGAAAGTCTTTATCCTCCTTCTTTGTTTTACTTGCATTTTATTGTGTAAATCTTGTTTTTGATATATATAATGAAATAATCAATTGGTTGATGATTTTTATCTGCATAATATGGAAAAATAAACTGAACTCAAAAACTTGAAAGTGGGTTAAACTTACGTCTCAATATCTGGGTTGGAAGAGTTGACCTCAATCTCAATGAAGTCCATGCCTCTGTCCAAGATGGTCAACAGGAGAGTATTGGTTGCTAAAACAAAAACAGAACATGAAAATAAACATCATTAGACCCTATGAACTGATTGGAGGGGGGGGGGGGAGGGGGGGGGGGGGGGTTAGGCAAATGTGGTCAACAGGAGATTATTGGTTGCTAAAACAAAAACAGAACATGAAAATAAACATCATTAGACCCTATGAACTGATTGGAGGGGGGGGGGGGGGGGGCGGGGGGATTAGGCAAATAATTGAGGGGGCACATCTTCTGTATTGTTGGCAGGGTGGCATATACTACCATAAGACATTAGATTATACCATTAGGTATTGTAAACACAAAATGTCCTTTCATTGGGTTTAGTTTGTATTCAAAGACTTATTAACCCCGTGCCTACAAGAACTGAGTGGGATATAAACACAGTCTATAGGGGTTTCAGAATCTGGTTTCAGAATCAGTTTACTGCAAAGCAATTTAAGCAGGAACGAGACATGTGACATGTTTGAACCTATACCGTGCAGTACGTGTTTTGACTATTCAATCAACAATGGCGAACTCTAAAAAATAATGCTGACGACACCATTTAGAGGCATTTAGTCTAAAAAAGTCAAAACCAACAAAAAGTACATAAAGGGTATTTGAGTTTTGAGAAACCTTAGACGGACTATTGGAATGCTTTTATGAGCTTGTAGTTGTAAAAAGAACTACAGGGGAGGTATAAGTTGTTGTAAGGAGGGGTAGGGTGGTAGGAGGGGCTCAAAATCACACAGGTTGACTATTCATCTTCAGGAGACAGGTTAATACAAAATAAATCATCATTTACCAAAAGTAATTTCAGCTGGATTGAGACCAGTCACACGCTCTTCATCTTCCCCTGCGAAAGTGGTGACCGTCACATCGATGACGATTGGCCCGCCCGGCACGGATGGCTCGAGGCCCTCAATCAGAGCTTTAACGACCTCCATAGGGTCCTCAATGTCGAAGATCTGTGCGCTTGTGTCGGCGATGCTTCCCTCTGTGACCACGAATGAGAAGTTATATCCGGTGAGGTTGCCGTCGGGTCGGTCCCATTCGATGTTCATTTCTCCCTCGGGGGATGGTAAGACACGAATGGCTTCCACACTCTCGGGATCTAGTGAGAACAAGGAAGGAAAGAAATGTTAACATAATAAATGCTGCTCTAGCGACCACCTGTCTATAAAGACCACTGTCCTTGATTCCCTAGGAGGCGGTTGGCATGTAAATGAACCTGTCTGTAAAGATCATTCAACTCCTCTTGAAGGCCCGGTCACATATCACCTGATAGCGTAAATGGATGCCCAACAAATAAAAAAGTGTATGAATTCAAGTTATCCGTTGGTGAAAGTCGTCTTCATTGCTTCATGTCGGATTGAATAACATACATCGCCTGACAAAGAATGGTCAAGAAATGCACAGAATAGAGACAAACGGATTTAAATTTGTACTCTTTGTCAGATATCAGGTTATGCTATCCAGTTATATTTTATCTTTATAACAGATATGATATTAATTCCTTCACTACGGGAACATAGTTGTCATGGTTCCCATGAGAACCTGAGATCCTGTGTTTACACTATGGAGAATTCTAAAACTCTGGTAGGAAACAGCTTGACGGCTTGGATTGAGTCTTTAATCAAGATAGAGATACATGTATGCTGTCTAGGGCTACATAAATGGAAAAAGGACATGGTATAAACCAATGTGCCTATGAATGTTCATTAGGTAAGTTACTTACTGGTGTACTGAAGGACATTCATGGTGTTAACGGCTTGAGCCGAGCCTTCGATCGTGACAGAGATATTGTACTGGAGGCCTGGGCTAAGTCCCCCGATGGTGAAATCCCTCTGGTCAGCGGCAAGCGTAAACCAGTTGAGTTGCATTGTAGGATCGCTGGCAAGGAAGTAGTGGACTGTGTAACTGGCGATGTCTGGAACCTCGTAGTCGGGCGCCCACGACACAGAGATGGACGTCGTGTTATAATCGGTGACGGTGACCCCGAGTTCGACAGCGGGTCCTATACGGTGAAGTTATAAAAATACATGATGAAGCATTGGCGAAGCAACATGAAAAAACAGAAGGGAAAAATCTTGGAAACAAAGTTTAATATACGAGGTATGTCTCGAAAATAATGTACATGCCTCCCAAAACTGTCCAACTATGCTTTGCCACAAGAAAACCAGCCAAATCATCCCAATTCTAAAGGAAATATTAACATGAACTAAAGAGATAAACACCAACAGATTTTGTTCTCTTCATATAAATAAAGCAATTACAGAAGGGAAAGCATATGTATAATCACCCTAATTGAAATGTGTCAATTGTGAATTGTTGGCACTGTTCTAAATGTGGACACATGTATATATACTCACTGAGTCTAACAACAAAGTTTATCTTGTCACTGACGACCTGGCTGTTACTCTCGCGGGTTCCCACGACAGAGGCTAGCGAGATCAGGTACTCTCCGTTCGGTTCCAGACCGGTCAGGGAGTACTGAGTGATGGCTGGTCCTAGCTCTGTGGACCAGGTCCCGTTCCTAGTCCAGCAGAGTCTGTAGCCCTGATAGGATGGGGGAGGTGCTTCCCAAGACAGTGTAAGGCTCGTTGATTCTACCTCAAAGTAATTGACATTCACTGGTGGCAGAGGGCCTGTTCAAAATACAAAACAGAAACATAATATTTTAAAGGAAGTTAGAGACTGACTATTGGTCCTAGCTCTGTGGAACCAAGTCCTAGTCCAACATAGTCTGTAGTCTTGAAAGGATGGGGGAGGTGGTACCTTAGACTGTGTTAGGCTTGTTAAATCAACCCCAAAATAAGTGACATTCATTGTGGGTAGTGGGCCTAATCAAAAGACAAAATAGGCAGATAATATTTGAAACCATGCATTCTCAGGTTCATTATACAGTCAAACCCGTGTATAGTGACCACCCAAGGGAAACAAGAAAAGTGGCTGCTGTAGACGGGTGACCTTTATTGACAGGTTCTATTACATTCAATTTCTCTAATAGGGGATCTCTTTTGGTGGCCATTATAGGCAAGTGGCTGCTTAGACCAGTTTGACTGTATATGGCCAATGGGGTTAAGGTAAGATACTCACGAGTGTATGTTCCAGCCCTGTTACGTCGTTGGCCCAGGATGATCAATTCAATTGGATGCCACGTGCCCGGTCGCAGATTTTCAAACGTGTACTCTAGGGTCGAGTTGGCATTCGCCATCACCGTCTCTAAGCTGTTGCCGGTATCCACATCTTCCAGGTTGAGAAGGTAGGATGGGAAGACAACATCAGTGACGGCGCCCCACTCGATGGAGATCGACGACGTCGAGATTTCGTTGAACGTAATCTGTGCCTCCATCATGGGGGCTGGATAAAAGTTAAACCAAAAACAAAAACATGAAGAAAAAAATTAATGTTCCAATTCCTCATCGAGGGCAAAATTTTGTTGCTGCATGCAATTTGTTCAAATTCAATAGATAACGGGATCTACTAACTAATGACTAGTAACTAGTAACTATTTATTTCTGTTATTTGATACATGTATGTCCCCTGAGTGAAAAATACATGATAATTAAGTGTCATATTACCAACAAAATTAGTAAAAAATTCAAAGTGATATGCATTGCACTAACTTTTTTACACAGTTGAAAGTCTCCAAGAGAGACTCAAATCCAAACACATCAATCATAAAGATTTCCATGACAAAAGTTTGGATAACAAATAAAACTGTTCCATGCTTCTATTGGTAAACAACAAAGTATATGAGAACCGCTAGAGTTCTTAGTAAGATTCATGAATTTCAACAATGTTACTATACATGTAGATCCCATTAATAATATTTTGGCTTACGAGTTGTGACGTCGATGGTGAAGAAATCGCTTGACGTCATTGAGTCGCCCGCGAGAGTTGCAACCTGGATTGTGTATGTCGTATTCGGTGCCAGCTCTGTGAAGGTAAACTCTGGGCACGCGTCAACTTCCTCTATGAATTCACCGCCGTCGGGACCGGCGCCGAGCCCCTGGTCACGTCGGAAGATCCTCAATTTCAGGAACGAAACCCTGAAGCAAAGACAAAAATAATACAGCGCAATATATTAACTCTAATCAGGCCGTGATAATTCTGCCACGCGCACAAGTCTTGCGCAAATTTTGAGACCTAATTTGCGACAACCGGCTAGAGCATTCTAAAGTCACGTGACCTTTTATAAGTGAACGTCAGCCCGAAAATCACTCAATTTTGTGATTTGTGAAAACCTTCATTATTTTTCATTTAATCATTGCAATCAATTAATTTGGGGCTAAAAATGGTTCGATGATGGTCGATAAAAATGTGTACTCACCTTCCAAGAAGCGGCAGGAGGACTGAGATTTGAATGGAAGTTGGCCTGCCATACATCAAAGTGATGTCCCGCACGGGCAGAGGGGCTGATAGGTAGAAAAAAAAAAATAACAAAATAATTATACATCAGTAAGAAAAAAAATAAATTGATTCTTGATAAAAATTTACCAGATTGATGAATTAGTAAATCAAAATTGTCTGGCAGTTAGAGAGAGAGAGAGAGAGAGATAATAATTATGCTCAAGACATAGAGTGCATGTGTCTGATTGACGTAGGACAATTAACAGTAAAACCTGTTGCTGTTAAAACATTGAAGTTGAACAAGTCGATGGTAATGATTTGCATGCCTGGAAGAGAACGGTAATCATGTCAAGTTCATTGAAACCTCAGTCAATATTTTACTTACTGCTTTTAAATTCTTGGTTTAAAAGTGGAACTTAACTTAATGTACGTTAATTCATGTTAAATTGTACGTCTTTATTTTTACATGCAACAGCTGCGGGAAGCCAAAGTGACCAGCCTCACTGGTCAGTTTGATGTCCAGCAAGCAGAGAAGATGATCAGGCTGGCCCATGGTATTGATGATACCCCAGTGGTCAGCAAAGGTCAGCTGCAGGTCAGTTGATATTTAATATTTTTTCTATTAATTTTAGGCTTAAAATCTTGAAACACAATTTATGGTACTATCCCAGATAACAATGCTACGTTGGCCCAATGTAGGCGGATATGTTGGACCAACGTCAAAACGTGACGTTCGGCCCACATCATTCTTGCCGCTGGGCCCTCGTTACCACTATCACTACTACTGCCACTACCACCACCACCACCACCAATACCACTACTACTACTTGGTTTCATCATTATTCCATTTCTAATGAGATATTATTCAATAAAAACAAAAACAGAGCAATTTCTCCTTACCAAGGGTATAAGTTACACCTTCCACTTCGACTCTAGGAACAGCATTGGTGTGGTAGAGGGTGAAGTGGTATACGCTTCCCGGGGTGAGGTCGTAGAGTTGGAGCTGTCGGCTCGCCGAGGAGGCAGGCATCGCTGGCGATGATGGACGACCTTCGGTGGGATCGTACTCGACCTCGAACGTGGACCCGGCCGGGTGCGAACTCGCCGTCGTGTCTTGCCAGGAAAGGACGAGGGAATTGAAGTCGAACAAGTCGATGGTGATGATTTGCATGCCTGGAAGAGAACAGTTAACATGCCAAGTTAATTGAAACCTCAGTCAATTTTACTTCTTATTTTTCAATTCATGGTTTAAAAATGCAAATTAACTTAATGTACTTTAGTTCATGTTAAATTGTCTTTATTTTTACTTGACTAGATTTAGGCAGATAAAATAGTGAAATGGAACCTGTCTATTAATGTCACCTGTCTTACAGTGGCCAATTTTCTTGTTTCCCCTATAGGTGCTCACTATACACAGGTTTGATTGTATGTAAATAGAATGCATTAGAACAACTATTCAACGGCCACCTGTCTATAGCAGCCAACATGCCTTTCGTGGCCACCAAATCTTTACATAATACAGTGTTGGAGGATCTGTCTATATATATCACCTGTCTACAGTGGCCACTTTTTTTGTTTCCCTTTGGGGGTCACTATGTAACACAGGGTTGACTGTATTTCCGTGTTGCTTACCTGTACTGCAGGCTGCCGTAGAAGGCTCACTTCTGTTAACGCTCAGAGTGCTTCGTACAGAGATTTCATACACTGTGTTAGCCTGCAAGAAGTCAACCACATACGTCAAAGGTTGTGCAGCATCTTGGGTGGCAAAGACGCTCTCGTCTTCACCCGGGGTAGCGAAGCTGATTTCGTAGCCGTCAAAGTTTCCGTCCGCGGTCGCGTTCCAATTTATGGTGATGAGTGATTGAGTGGAGTATTCGCATGTTACAGCTCCTGGCATCATCGGCACTGCGGAGAAATTAGTAGGTGTGTGAATAATTTTTGTTTTGTTGCTGGCAATCTACAGTTCTCAAATCACAGCACAAGACATCTAAAATTAAGTAGACCAGTATGAAAGGGAAGCTAAGCTAGCTTTTCCCTTAATACTGACACTGATGAGAGCATACATCCTATAATTTGTTATTGTCAAAATTACATTTCTTCTCAGGTAACACTGATAAGAAAATTTTATTTTTTCAAGGGGAATGTCCTTTTTCATTACTGCCCACTGAAGGCTGCCATGTCATGACAGTTGCTTACATAACTGACATAGCAGCAGACACAACAGCAGCAGTTACATAACCTGCTATTTTGACAAAGTAAATGGATCACTCTTATCAAACTCACATGTTCTGGCTTCAACAGAGTCAATCACCATATCGATCTGGCTAGGTATGGTCTGGTAGAGGGTGATTTGGTGCCACGAACAGGGAACAATGTCAGAAAATTCACATGTTTTAACTTGTTTAATGTATGCAGTTCCCTTTTTTGGGGGAATTACTTGTCATTTATTTTGCCAAGAGAAGGATCTGCTATGTCCGAATGCTCAGCTTGATATAACTTACATGTTCTGACTTCGACAGAGTCGACCGCCACATCGGTCGGTTCCAGGATGTTGGGGAAGAGGGTGACTAGGTACCACGAACCCGGAACAAGGCCACCAAAATCGATGTAGAATATGTCAACCAGCGAGGCCGACTGCCTCCCGATGACGGGACCGTTGACGGAACCGTTGCGTTCGTTGATTTGTAGCGTGTAGCCCGTGACTGCGGGATTTGTCGTGTTGCCCCAGGATACGGTTATGTTCGTTGCCGTGACATCCAGCACCACAAGTTTATCAGGGTTTTGAGGAGCTGCGTGTTACAAAAAATGGAAAGAGGGTTACATTTTCGGAACTTGTTACAAAATTTAGGACCTATCTTTGTAAGAGGAACCGGTGTGGAAGAACATCGAGCCTCCGAAATCACGAATCAAATAAAATACCATACTATGTATATGTACATGTACATACATTTCTGTGATTCTTTTGTTAATATTTCATCTATCATATAATTTTATAAGATTGAAGGAAAAAAAATGTATAAAAACACTATAATGTGTCGCCTACTGCTTTGAGGCGAAAATTTATAACACTAATGCGATTTGTTTTTATTTCATTATGTTACTGCGATACACATGCATTCACATGCATGTGCGCATAAAAGGAAATTGCATATTTCTATATGCGTTTGCACATGGAAGAAAAACGTATTAGTAATAACTTACCCGTTACTGCAGTTACCTCGACCGGTTCGCTGATCTCTGTGTCGGCCACAGTTTGAAGGATGAAGCTGTATGGAGTGTCCACCGCCAGTCCGCTGACGGTGACCGAATTGTCCAAAACGTCGATGGTCATCCGATCAACCAATGAGGGGCTGCTGACTGGCGCGTAGGTGAGGCGATACCCCGTGCGTCCACCCTCGGGGTGTTCCCACTGAAGCTTGACCGTTTGGATGGTAGTTTCTTCCTCCAGTACGGTGAGATTGACCGGAGGTAGCGGTGCTGGGGATCACAAATTAGGAAAGGAGAGGGGATCATTAAAGGGTACCACCACCCAAAAATAATAATCTTTTTATAGAAAGGTAACATCTTTACTATTCCTTTCCTTCAATAAGTTCACAAAAATATGTTTTCAGAAAAAATATATAATTGGAAAACGAATCACCATTCTCAGCCATGCGGTCTGAATGCGCAGACTATTATGCGAGCAGAGCCAGCGGCGCTCTGTGCAGAGCGAACGAATCATCCGGGATTCTATTGACGTACGCGTGAATTACATTGGCGCACTCGCAAATGCCTGGCCCGTGTGGAACCACGAGATAGCCGTGGTTCCGTAAGTGGTGGAAATTAATTGCTTTGTTTATGAATTACACAACTCTTTGCAAAATGTTGGGTATCTATTTGATATCACAAAACGGTACCAAAACATATAATAATGTGTTGTCCTTTGCCTGGCGGTCCCCTTTAACGTGTTGTATATCCATATTTTAAAAAAGAAATCCACAAAATAAAAACAAAGCTCAGATGAGAGAAAAATTGCTAAATATGCTTATCACTGAATACAAAAGGATTTCTGCACATTATATGACTTCCATAACTTGTCCATGATAGGATAATAATTATAGTAAGATAATAAGATGAAATATACCATTTTTCATGACCATGGTATATCTTAGTAACAAAGGGCATACATAATCATTTTAGAGCTTTGATTAGTGGATGCATAATGGAAGAGCCAAGACAATTGGTATGAATTTTCATTCCATTGAGCTTACTTTTGTACTGTACCACTGACGGGAGATCACAGACAAAGTTCCACAATAGGGTGAAGGGGATATAATAATTACAGAACTGAGACAATCGTTAAATATGATTGGGGATTTTAGCATCTTGGAGGTAATGAATGAAGAATTGCATTCCACTGAGAACTTACTTGTGTACTGTACCACTGATGGGAGATCACACACAAAGTTCCACAATACGTTGATGGTTACTTTCGTTCCTGCCGTAATATTGTACAGAGACAGTTCTCGCGCGCCGGTGACCATCGTTGCATTGCTGCCGTAACCCTCGATCGTCGAGTTGACCACGAAGGCATTTTCATTCTCCACCTCCGACCATGTGAATTCAATAGACGAGGTAGTCACTTTTGTGATGTTTATAGCGCCACCTCTCACCTCTGTGAAGTATAAAACGGTTCAAAATGGGATAAACATAAATGATGATGGTTGTGATAATATATAAACAAAATAAAAAGAGATATGTCACCAGTCAATCCGGATATATCCACAACCTTACTAATTTCTTCACCACTGTGTACAGTCACAAGTTGTGAACCAAACTCTCCTGCAAACATCCAAGTAACATGACCTGACGATTGCACATCGTTCAATGTTTATCACTAACAATATACCAAGTGGAAAAAACAAAAACAAAAAAACAAATCTCACCAGTCATGCCAGATATCTCCACAACCTCACTGGTTTCTTCCCCACTGTGTACAGTCACCGAAACGTTGTACACCGAACTCTCCTGCAAACCTTCTAGGAACATGTACTGGTGGTCGCACATTCCCGGGATGTTTAGACGATCCATGATGGTGAACGGCATGCTTGGAACGACCTCGTAGGTGATGTTGTCGAAGTCTCCCGCGGGCAGGCACCACTGGAATTGTAGGCTGCACGAAGTCATGTTCACAACCAAGGGGTCCACGACTGGCAGAGGCTCTGTGACAAAAAGAAAAACAAATTCATCATTACTAACACAATAAAACACAGGAGAACATACATGCAGCTCTAGATACTATCTATTGTGATAATCAAATGTAAATACAAATAAAAACTTGAATGAGGCTCTGTGATAATGAGAATAGAGATTTCATAACTAAAAAAAAAAAAAAAAAAACAGCTCTAGAAATAATAATTGTAAACATCAAACAAAACAACAACAAAAGTTGAATCTGATTTAGAACTTGTCTATCATCATTATTGTCAGGTTCTAATGACCCATTCAAGGCGATGATATGTTGGCATAACATGTAATGCTATTCTCCATAGACAATAACCCGAGAATTTTCGGGAAAAGTCCTGAATGGGTTAAACGTCTGCTAAAAACATGTTCATTAAATACTTTAATGTCCTTTTGTGGTTTTCATTATGAAAGTTTGAGCAAGTTTTTATTCTATATACCCATTCTCGTGCTCAACATAAAAGCTTTTCAGGGCAATATGTATGTGTATAACACATCGGACCAGCTGTCGGAAGCTGTCATACACCTGAAGGACATGTACTGTACGTGTAAATTTTCCTCAAAAGATCATTTCACACGGAACAAAAAACTGTAAAAGAAACCGGAAAAGGTAACGTTTGTCACTAACTTGTTCTTGCTGAAGCTGTTGGATAGCTAATGGACAGGGGCCACATGGATAGTTTTCTTTAGCACATCATTCACACGGAACAAAAAACTGTTAAAGAAATCTGAAAAGGTAAGTACGTTTGTCACTTACTTGTTCTTGCTGAATCTGTTGGATAGCTAAAGGCGAGGGGCCACTGAAGGGTGAAGGAATACTCCCTCCCGCTGGTCAGCCCTGTGAAATTCAGCGAGTAGATTGCGACGAGATCGTCGCCGCTCGCGGCAGCTCCGCCGACGATCTGTGAAGCAGGTTCGTTGCCATCGGCGGGATCGTAGCTGATGTTGTAGCTCCCGATGCCGGGAATCATCTCCCAAGAAGCGATGATGGTATCCGTGGTGACGGCGTCAAATCGGAGGGGTGATGTTTGAGCTGGGGAGAGATTGAGAGGTGGAAGAGCAATGAATACAATGAATCAAGGATAATTTCTTTAATCTAACAGATATTCTTGAGTACTGAAGTGGCAAATGTATTTCAATAAATGAATCCCATCTATACTTCGCACAAAAAGTTCCGCAATCGAGGTTTGCGCATTAATTACTTTTCTATTAGGTTATTACCATTGATAAATTTGGTATCATTGGAAAGCGTGAATTCTCCCCTTTACATTGATATAACATTTGCTATGAGTATTTCATCATGGAATGTGCATTGCATCCAAATGTAGGGCAAAGTCAAAAGTGAAATGTTGCAAAATGCACGGATTCTGTCAACAAAGGGCCTTCCTTTTGTTTGAAGATTAAAATGTGGCTTGAATGCCTATTACGTTATTACCATTCATAAATTTGGTATCATTGGAAAGCATGAATCCTCCTCTTTACATTGATATAACATTTGCTATGGATATTTTATCATAGAATGTGCATTACATCCGAATGTAGGGCAAAGTAAAAAATGAAATGCTGCAAAATGCACTGATTTTGTCAACAGTGTGCCTTCCTTTTGTTTGAAGATTAAAACGTGGCTTGAATGCATGACCACCTCACCCCCATTCAGGCCAAGGAAGGCACTCTGTTGACAAAATCAGTGCATTTTGCATCATTTCACTTTTGACTTTGCCCTACATTTGGATGCAATGCACATTCCATGATAAAATATTCATAGCAAATGTTATATCAATGTAAAGAGGAGGATTCACGCTTTCTAATGATACCAAATTTATGAATGGTAATAGCGTAATAAAAAAAGTTATTAATGTGCAAACCTCGATTGCGGAACTTTTTGTGCGAGGTATATTCCAATCAAATTCATACTTATTATTCAAAATGGCATAAATATATATTCATGAAACCTACAATTGTTCCTTTTTTCAAGAAAATGTATCACCTACTGTGTGATTTTTAAATAAATACAGTAATGTGCATTTTGTGTACTGCATTTATTGCACTGTGTATCCAATGACCAGGGAAATCATAATGATGAAGCGCCATGGTCGAGGAAAGACAGAATGTGAGCTAAAGTAGCCACAATAATCATTATTATTTATTATAATATATCCTGGATCCAATAATTAGTGCTAAGTCCCACATGATCATATCCCTGTCTGTGTTTTTTAGCCCGCACAGCCTTCTGCCATTATTTCTTATTACATACAATTTATAGTAGCAAGATCAAACTTAAATGCTCAGACATGTGAACCTTTTAAGAAGTAAAGTCAAACATGTGTATAGTGGTCGCCTAAGGGAAACAAGTCCAGTGGCGACAAAGACAGGTTGACTGGAGTTATAATATTACAATTTCACTCACTCAATGTGATAAAGTCGGTCAGCTTATCGCTCAGCACGTAGTCTCCATTCAAATCGCCAACGTATGTCGCTATGGAAACAACAAACTCTTCGTCTGGGATCGGAATGTTCCATTGGTAAGTCGTGAGGCCGCTGGCTAACTCCACCGTTCCGGAATCGTTGAAGGAGTACCAGCAGAGTAGAAGTCCATCGTATCGCGTGGTCGGTGGAACCCAACTGAGGTCGACCAGATTCCCGTGCGGATTCAGAAGGAGATCCGTTGGCGGATCAGGCTCTTCAAAACAATAACGAGGGTAAAAATAAGTGATAATGATATTAGAGCATTAATAAAGTATAATGAAGGAGTACCAACAGAGTACAAATCCCTCGTATCGTGTTGTCAGTGGAACCCAGCTGAGGTCGACCAGATTCCAGTGCGGATTTAGAAGGAGATCCGTTGGCGGATCAGGCTCTGAAAAACAAGAACGAGGGTAAAAATAAGTGATTATGATATTAGTGCATTGATAAAGTATAAGTAAGCATGTGCCCCCAGTCCGCCAATAATTTTGCGTGCCCTCCATATTAGTCCGACGAAAAGATATTTACGATTAAAGTGATACCTTTAAGACACTTTTGTTTAATGCTGTTGTACTTACTTGTGAATTGCGATACACCAACTGTGTCTACCGCCGCTTGTTCGCGGAGGCCGCTCACTTGCAGAGAATATTCCGTTCCCGGCGTCAGTCCATCGAACGTGTAGTATTGAAGCGCGTTTATTACCGGCACGGTAACTGAAGACACGGCACTGCCTGCATGACTGTAGTGCAGTAGGTATTCTTCATACGTGGCAGTGCTGTTCCACACAATCTCGATGGAGGTTGATGTGACTCTGTTGATGGACACTTGGTCGTACGGCAACAAATTTGTTGTGAAGTTGGTGACTGTTTTTGGACAAAAGTATAAATATTTGATTGATGAAGCAGCAAATTTGTTGTAAAATTAGTGACTATTTTGGGACAAAAGTAATATTGGATTGAAGAAGAAGTAATCCTAAGAAAACATGGACCAAATGATACACCATTACCAGAAAATAACCCTTTTGGCAGTTTAATCTTTCAAAAAATATAAGTTATTATATCATAAGTAATGAAACATGTTCAATATTCAATTTATTCATGGTTCTGAACATACAATATGTATAGCAAATGGCAGCCATGAGATGGTAACTATGCATTAACAGCGGATGTAAATATAAACGTTTATTGACTTTAAGCCATGGCTTACACAATATGTTGCTCGGTAGGCTGAAAGCGCTCTCTCCCGTTCTCGTGTACACCTGTGCCGAGAATGACGTGCCCGGGTGGAGCGACGTCAGCTCCACGACCGGACATGCCTCACGTGCTAGCGTGAACATGGGCTCGAGGGCGCCGCATTCGTCGGTCGGCGTTGAAAGAATGACAACGTAATCATCGAAGATTCCATTGGCGGATGAGAGTCTGAGAGTTGCTGTTGTAGTTCCGATGAACTCGAGAACAGCCTCAGGTGTCAGCGGAGCTATACAGGAAAAACAAGAAGAAATATTATGTAAGAGATTAGGCTGTAATGGTATACAATTTTGATAGGTTTTGATATATCCAACAAATGCTGGGTTTATTGATATATTGTTCCATCCCTAGACATTGTACAATCCCCAAAATAGCAAATTATATTGTAAAAGACGGAGTAGAGATGGTGACAGACTGTATATATATTTTTAAAAATGTTGATTAACTGCCAGTCAGTTATGTTTTAAAAGTGTTACTGAGAGAGAAAAAACAATATTGGGGGCACTTACGTTGTACAAAATCTGAAACAGCGACAGGAGTTTCCACACCGCCACTGTCAATGCTAAAGAGTGTGAATTGGTAAATAGCGCCTGCTATAGTGTCGTTAAGGAGAATCGAGGTCTCTGACGTGATGTGCTTGAATAAGAGGGTGTCACGGTTGGTGGTTGTGTAGACGAGACGATACTCGACAGCTCCATCTTGGGAAGGCCACGTGACCACAAGGGAATCCACACCCTGCTCGGTGAAATCAAGCACTTGCGGGTCTGTGAAAGATAAGATCAGATAAGATAACACAATACAACATGAGCATTTACATGTATAAATATCGCCTTGTCAAAGTGTTACAAAGCCCAATACATACAAATATAATGATTTAAATTTCAAAATGCGCTACAATGTTAAAGCAAATACAAACTGAACATCAACACAGTGACTCTTATTAAAGGGACTTAGTAACATAGTCTAAATCCTCAAAATCCAATTGGAATTCTAACGGATCCCTCATACATTGTTGTATTCGTATTAACAATAAAAGCATGGGACAGATTTTGGTTTTTCAAACTTCCCTTTCGTTAAAAAGACATGTACGATTGATGTGCTCAGATGTTATCCAATGGATCGCTGAAACAGTGTTCAAAGAGAGTGCAATGAGTTAGTGAATACCACTTTGCATTTTTGCTCATTACTCGGCCATATAACGTCCATTTAACTTGAAATGTTCAAACAACACCCAGTGGACAAATCGGATAACAACAATATACATTGTATCAACCACTCATTACTTTTTGCACATGTCAACAAAGTTACTAGATCCCTTTAAAACTATGTTACACGAAAATAAACATAATGTACATATGCAAATGATTTCCAAAACAAATGGGACTTCAACATAGATCTGTGTACAAACAAATTGTCCTACCTGTTTTGAGGAGTGCCACCGATGGTATGCTATTGAGATCCTCGAAAACGGTGTAGATCCGTACCATATACGTTGTATCAGGCAACAGACCGCCGATATCTAGCATCTCGTTGCCGCTGGTTACCGAGCCCACCAGACGGGGCTCGAGGTCGTTGCCGCCGGTGACAAGGACATCGTAGCGGTCAAATCGGGTGGTGGTTGGAGTCCAGGTCACCTCGAGGCGTGTCTGCGTCGAAGACTGGAGAACTGCCACGCCCGGTGTACTGGGTACTACAAGTAAGGAGGGAAATGAGGAAATGTTTTTTTGTTAAAATGTTATAATATGCTATACTGAAGAATAGCCCATAAGGCGAGATCTATATAAATAAAACTCAAATATAGGCAAAAAATGCTATAAATGACATCCTTTAAATATAGGCCAATCGATGCAGCTTAAGATTTCAGAATGCCCTCAGATACTTGATGTCTTTGTCAAAAGGTGCTGATGCACACGTGCCCCCAAATAATTTGAAAAAACAAAAAAACATTGGAGACATAAGGGGACATTAAAAAAAAGAAAAAAAAAGTACATAAGGTGTGCCCCCCAATTTATCTGACCACTCTACGTCAATGTGGATCTTAATGGTATAGATTCTAAATTATTGTTGACAGGTTGTACAAATAAATACCAGGTAGACAAATTGACGGTAAAAATAATAAAGAGAAATTTGAATACAACAGATAGATAGACAGACAGACTATCTGTGACCTGCTATTGCGAAACCCCGCACTTGTCGGTAAAAATCAAAATGTAGATTTTCAAACCATTACAAAGGCCTCATCACAAGCTTTCATTTGATGCTTTGTTCTAACTAATTGGTAAATAATTGATGAAGATACGATTGTTTCAATTTTACAAACATAACTATTTTCCAAACATTGTGCAAACTTAAAATGCCCATTTCTTCAAAACACGAAATACCAACAAATGCCATGTTTTGCTATAGCCGGTCAAATATATTAACCCATTCCGGGTACTGTAGGTCCTGAAAATACTAGGGCGATGGCGCCTTGAGAATACATGTCATAGCAAAATCAACAAGTCCCAAATATTTTCAAATAGATCCTATGGATAGGGTTATCTACATTGTTGGTAGTTTGATTTCCCTTGTATGGCGTCTTCCATTTAATTGCAATACTTGGAGTACTATTAACGTTGTTATTTTTGCGCGATTAATATTTCTTGCTTAGCGACACAAACAGCCATTCACAGCTTTTAATTTTGAAGCCAAGCAAGTATTCACACGCATTGCATATTGTGCATTTATATTCACAGACGCAGACTCCAATGCAAAATCCACAAAAAATTAATGCACCGCGAACATAACCCGTTTACAGTAGATCCTTTTGCATTTAAATCAAATGATAATGAAGAAGGGAGATGCTAAAGGTATAAGAGCTTTACCTAAGTGAACTGCAAGATGTAAAGAACATCATAAGCAGTGGTACCAGATTTCATTACCAGCAGTTCCAATGCATATTCTATTGCTTTTCCAATGCATATTCTATTGTTCCAATGAAGATTATTAATAAATAGCCTGTGGAGGGCTCAAAAAAAAAAAAAATTCTATTGCTGACATTTTGTACCAATAGACAGACAGGAATACATGAATGCGAAGGGCAAATGTAATAAATGTGGAGGAAAATGATGCAAACATAATTATGCTGTTTCTTGTCAGTTATAGCCTCTGAAGAAGATTCTGCTAGGATCGAAAATTTAGGCCCCATATTGACTCTCAAATGTGGTAGAAAGCAAACTTACGTGTGGTGAAGTCCAATGTGTCGAGATCCACATCAGGGGCACCAGATCTCACTACACGCAGTACCAATGAATACTCTACTGCTGGCTGAAGACTTTTGACAGATGCTTCGTCGTCTGTGCCTTGGAGAGTTGTTAAGCGTAATTGGACTCCGTTTCGATCAACCTGTAACCTGTAGTTAGTGGCATCCGAAACGGTTCCCCAGCCGACAGAAATTGATTCGCTCTCCAAGCTGATGACGTGGAGGGCACCCTCAGTGGCACACGCTTTGAAAAGAAACGATATAGTAAAATTAATGATAATAGTAATAATAACAATCAAAGTATGAAAATAACAATAATAATATTAATAACACAAATAATAATAATAATGATGTATAGTTATCATTTATAGAATGCCATGTACAGTACATATATCAAGGTGCCCTATCCAGAGGCTTATTACTCATTATACTAATCCTTGGTCATATAGGGAATGTTCAAATTGAAAATAATTCTTCAATCTTATTTTTGTTTGCGCGTATCATCTGATTTCATATCTAGTCGATGATATCACACATTTATGTTTTGTGAACAAAAGTTTAATTTGATTGTTGAGATTGATCCACTACATTTTACTGCCAACTTACTGTTATATTTAGCTAACTCAAGAATTAAACAAACCTCGTTTTCATCTTCAATTGTAGAGTATTGCGTTTTATTCAAGATGTCCGTCGTGTTACACTTAGGGGAACAACGCCCTCAACGTTATAAACATTATAGTGTTAATATATGAACACAACACTTACTTGTGAATCCATATTTGACGAGCGGTGTGCTTCTCGTCTCGCCTGCAATCGCCGTCACCGTCACAACGTATTCCGTGTCAGGCTGCAGTCCCTCGAGAGTAAACCTCCCGTTGTAGCAGCGATTGATGTCGAAGGGAGATGGCGTTTGGCTCGAGACCGGACTGTAGCTGACCTCCAGACGGTCGTAGTTACTACCGCCCAGAGAAGTGTCCACTTCCCACGCCAGTGCGTATGGACCGGTGCTGAGTAGTTCCAGGGACGAAGGCGTCTCAGGGACTGTAATTAATGAACCAAAATAGTAACAATGTAAATTAGAGGGCCCACAATCACTCCGTGGCAGCTGTGAGTTTAAAGGGATCTAGAAGGATTGCCACCAAGTTTTTTTTTAAACTCTAGTGGTTCTCTCAAACTGGGTTGTGTTCGCTTTACCAATAGAAGCATGGAACAGATTTTGGTTTTCCAAATTTCCCATTCATCAGAAAGATATTTACGATAAAAGTGTTCAGATTCTTTATTATCCACTTGACAAATATATTTGTGTAGAGAGTCAGTGCAATGAGTTAGAAAATATCACTTTGCATTTTTGCTCATTACTCAGCCATATAACGCAAAAATTAAAAAATAATAGTTGACTGGCTTATTACATACCTGTAGTAAACATGCGGGTCGATGTCACTACACCTTTCATGATTTCAGCAGTGTATTCAGTACCTGGGGTGAGACTACTGAATATGTTTGATGAACCAGGAGGCCGTAGCAATACCACAACGTTTCCAATTTGGACGCTATCTGGGCTGACTATCGTCCAGGCAACGGTGGCGCTGGTGGATGATACCTCAAGAAGATACACTTCGTTTCCGGTGCCTGCTACTGTATTAGTGATGGATACAAAAGGAAGAAGAACAGATTCGAATTTGAAGAGTTTATAATTATGCAAAAACCAATAAAAAGCCAATTTGTCTTTTTTTTGGTCAAAATCAATAAAACTTTATACTTAGATCTTTAGAAGTGCTCACATACTTGTTTGTTCTTAATTTACGAATAGATGCATAGAACTCAAGAAGTTCTCACATATCTATTTGTACTTGTATAATTACCAATAGACGCATGGAACATATGTTTTGATTACCAGAATTTATCTTTCGTTATAATGAAATTTTAAATTGAAAGTCTCCCTGGGACCATTTCAACTGTGTAAAAATTTATTGCATCTTGTACCAAAATCTGCTAGTCTTGAATGGGTTAAAGGACACTGCAACATGAATAGAAAATAGATAATTTAGTTTTTCACCTGTTGGCACGGCCAACTCCACCTCATCACTCAACACAACGAGCTCCTCCTCCTCTCCCATTACGGTGCGTACTGTTGCTGTGTACATCATGCCGTGCATGAGGCCCTTGAACGTGAACTCTCGCGCATCGGCGCCCACGACAACCGGAAGTTGCTGGAGAAGCGTCAGCGGATCAAGGTCGACCTCAAATCCGCGCCACAGGCCACCCTCTGGCTCATCCCATACTAGACGGAAGGAGGAGTAGTCGATGTCGGGTGCACGCAGATTCTGGGGTGGATTTGGATCTGTGAAATGAAATAGATCACAATTTTTAATTTCATTAAGTAGTTGGATTATAAAATGTATGAACAGAAAAATTGAACTTAAAATTAAATACATTGATATGCAATGCAAAGCTGGTTTGATTCATACCGGACAGAAGGACGAGAAGTCAGAGTCTGGAGCGTGCAGATTTCAGAATGGATTTGGATCTGTGAAATAAAATATGTAAATTATTGTCATTGACAACTCCAACATACTAAAGTCAACCTCCTTTAACATCATCATCATCATCACATCATCAGCAATAACACCACCAACATCTCCATTATCTAACTGAGAGGTTGATTGGGACGAGTGAAGGGAACGTGCAGGAGTATGTTGTATCTTGGGGACTCGGCCAGTTGACGTTCACCGACTGGCTGGCGGATGTGAAATAACTAACAACAACAACAGCCACAACCACCACCATCAACAACAACACCACATCACTGTTGCAACTAACACAGCAACCACAACCGCCATCACCACCAATAACAACACCAAATCACAATTGCAACTTACACAACAACAGCCACAACCACCACCATCAACAACAACACCACATCACTGTTGCAACTAACACAGCAACCACAACCGCCATCACCACCAATAACAACACCAAATCACAATTGCAACTTACACAAAAACAACCACCACCACTAACAACATCAACACCACATCACAATTGCAACTTACACAACAACACCGCATGACCACTGCAACTAACACAACAACCGCAACCACCACTAACAACACCACATCATCGTTGCAACTATCAGGTGTAAGTCTTTTAAAGGGTACCATCACCCCAAAATAATATTCTTATAAATGAAAGGTAACACCTTTAGTAGTCCATTCCATCAACAAATTCACAAAAATATGTTTCCGGGAAAAAAATATATAATTGGAAAACGCACCACCATTCTAAAGCATGCGTTCATGGGTCTGAATTACGAAGACTAATTTGTCCAGAGCAAACGAATGGTCTGAGATTCTATTGTCTCCAAACGTACGCGTGAATAGCATTGGCGCACTCACAAATGTTTGGCCCGTACGGAACCAGGAAATAATAGAGGTTCCGTAAGTGGTTGTAATTAATTGCTTTGTTTATGAATTACACAACCCTTTGCAAAATGTTGGGTATCTATTTGATATCACAAAACGATACCAAATCATAAAACTATGTGTTGTTCTTTGCCTGGTGGTCCCCTTTAACTTACCAGTTCTGACTTGAATCGTCTCCAGTGCATTAGGGTTCATAGTGATCGGGGAGAGAAACAAACTGACAGTGTAGAGATCGCCGGGGACGAGCGAAGAGAACGTGTGGGAGTATGAGGTATCCTGGGGATTGTCGGGACTGTCGACGGTCACCGACTGGCTGCCGGACATGATGACGTAACTGGGGGATCCAGATCCGGTTTCCCAGAGGAAGGTCAGCGAGTCTGGTCTAGCCGAGAACACCGAGAGCACTCTGATTTCTGTAAATAATAATAATAATAATAATAAGAACAACAATAATACTAATCAATATGTTCCGTTGTCTGCAGCTACATTTATCCGGTTTGCTCTTCCCAGAGGAAGGTCAGTGAGTCTGGTCTAGCTGAGAACACACCGAGAGTACTGTGCTTTCTGTAAATATTAATAATAAAAATAACAGCAATATCAAAGTTCTGTTGTCTGCAACTACATTGAATGTCTTAGGACGAATGTGAGTCTGATCTAGCTGAGAACACTGAGAGCACTCTATTTCCCTGTAAATAATACTAATATAATCACCAATATAATCATTATGTTCTGTTGAAGGGAACTGAATATTTGTGGAGATTTGTGGCGAACAATGATTGTCCAAATCCTCAAAATAAAATTTTAATTCTAGCGGTTCCATCATACCTTGTTGTATTCGTATTAACAATAAAATCATGGGACCGGTTTCGGTTTTTCAAATTTCCCTTTCGTTACAAAGATATGTACGATTGAAGTATTCAGATAAGAAAAACTCCCCCAGAGTTTTTCTTACCATGCACAAAGTGAGTGCAGTGAGTCAGTGAATATCACTTTGCATTTTTGCTCATTACTTGGCCATGCAATGTCCATTTGACTTGAAATTTTCACACAATACCCTGTGGACATATGGGATAACAACAATATACATTGCATCAACCCTTCATCACTTTCTGCACATGTCAACAAAGTTACTAGATCCCTTTAAGGATTATTTTTTGTCTAAATGGGATTCTCCTGCAATCTAATACAACGTTATCCCAGTCCCTGTTCCTGTAGAGTGCAGGCAATGTGTTAAGTCAATCTTAGGAAATATAATTGATACTAACCAAACTAACTTAAATATATTGCAATTTTGACAGCCATCTATAAATAATCTTTTATAGGTCTAAGAGCAAGGTAAAAAAAAAATGAAGATAAAGTTTGTTGCAAATTGCAGTATATTCGTTTTTGTTAATTTGACAAATTTGTATTTAAAACTGTTGAAAAATTGTGGTAATGTTGAACATAACTTTGAAAGATTTTACGTATTGAGGATAGGATAATTTGAAATGCATTATTATTTTGTATTATACACATTTGCAATGTTACACTCCTGTTGTCAAAACTGGCAAATTTGAAATGCATTATATTGTATTGAACACAATTGCAATGTTACACTCCTGTTGTCAAAACTGGCAAATTTGAAATGCATTATATTGTATCAAACACAATTGCAATGTTACACTCCTGTTGTCAAAACTGGCAAATTTGAATGCATTATATTGTATTAGACACAATTGCAATGTTACACTCCTGTTGTCAAAACTGGCAAATTTGATATGCATTATATTGTATTAAACACAATTACAATGTTACACTCCTGTTGTCAAAACTGGCAAATTTGAAATTCATTATATTGTATTGAACACAAATTGCAATGTTACACTCCTGTTGTCAAAACTGGCAAATTTGAAATGCATTATATTGTATCAAACACAATTGCAATGTTACTCTTCTGATGTCAAAACTGGCAATAATTTCCCATTTGCAAAAAAAAATGCATTCAACTATTAAATAAATTAAATAATGACAATCATTACGTGTTCTTTCGGTCGCTTGCACAGGCTCGCTCAGCAGACGTCCATCATCGATCCCCTGGCCGCCGAAGTTACTCAGTTTCACCGTGTAAAGTGTGTCGGCATCCAACCTGTAGAGCGTGTACGCACCGTCGTTATCGGTCATCGTATCGAGGACCGGAGCGGAGGGGTTGTTTGTCGGGTAGACGGTCAGTTGCATCTCGATGATGTTCGAAGCAGGTGTCCAGGTGATTTCCAGTCTGCGGGAGTTGGGTGCTGCGACACTGACAGATGTCGGCGGTAGAGGTCCTATATTTATGAATGAAAACAATAATGTTAATAACATGCTTGCAAAATCACAAATATAGAATAGGGTCTTAAAATGAAATGTATAATATTTATTAAATTTGTTCTGTTACTACATGTATATCCCCGGCTTGATATTAGCTCTCAAAGAGAGACACATCCCCTTGTGCATCTAGACATTGTCTTGCTATCATGTAGGTGTCATTTTAACCTATTCAGAACTGGTCCCGAAATACTCAGGATAGGGCCTATGGAGAATACAGGTTATAGCTAAATAAAGTCCTGAATGGGTTATTTCATCACATTCTGCAGATAAAATACACTGGCTAATAAAGTGTTATGCGGTAAGCACAAACATTAGCCTCTTTCAAAATGGCGATCTGGGGCCCGTCTCATATAACTGCTGGCCAACCCTGTTTCATAAAACTTTTACAATTGTTGTATTACAACACTTAAAGTGTCCAATTATTGTAACTACCATGGCAACAGCTAAAATGCTTGATGCCGATTGGCTTTTGCCATAGTAGTTGTCATAATTGGACACTTACAACAGGCTGCACCAATAACCAAATGGTCTACATGTATGTAATAACAATATGGGAATAGGCATTCTAACAGGGAAAGGGGTAACTTACTTGTGCGCACGTTCTTCAGCTCTGTCAGGACGCCAGCAGACGAGTTGGTGTAGAAGAGATAGTGCCGTCCGGGATCAAGCGACGTGATCACCGCTTCCGCGCTGCAGAAATCTGAACTGTCAAGGCAGACCGGTGTCATCAGACTCTGTAAGCAGAAGTCGACGTAGCACACAGAACTTCCATTTACACCCAACATGCTCCACCGCACTGTCACACTCGTAGACGAGATGGTATCAATGTAGGCACCGTTCTGTAGCAAATCGTCTACAAGATTTGAAAAAAAAAGAACATGAGTTATGTCATTTTTTGTCCATATGATAATTGTTAACAGTAGTCATGTCGCTGCACTGAGAAATTCCATTGATGCTCAGCACGCTCCACCGCACTGTCACACTCGTAGACGAGATGGATTCAATGTAGGCACCATTCTGTTGCAAAGTGTTTACAAGATTTGAAAAAAGGAAACATGAGCAATGTTACTTTAGGAGGATTTCTGACAGAAGTCAATATAGGAAACTGGAAGTCCATTTACTTGAGTATGTGACACATGCAGACATCAGTGTCATTGCCATCATCATCATTACTATCACCATTATAGTTTACATCTATAGAGGGAGATCATCATCTTCACAACCATAATTGTCATCACCATCACCACTATATATTCATCATCATCATCATCATCTTTATCACCAGCATCATCTTCATCATTATTTTCATCATCATCATCCTCACAATCACTACCACCATAATCATAATAATGTTTTAATCTTCATCACCTTAATTATTATCATCTTCATCATCATTATCATTATCATCATCATCATTATCATTATCATTATCATCCTCCTCACAATAACCACCACCATCATCATCATCATCATCATCATCATCATCATCATCATCATCATCATCATCATCATCATCATCATCATCATCATCATCACTTCTTCTTACCTGTAGTATTCATACTCCAGACTCTTGTGGCTGCCTCCTGCTCTTCAAAGATCCCATCTGCTCTCAGTAAGGACACAATCTCCAGCGTGTACTCGATTCCGGGTTCCACGCAGTCGAATGTGTAGTTGTTGAATGTTGCGGGTACGGAGAAATTCCCGATGATGACGCTATTGGCCGAAAGGGATAGCCAGAACTCGTTGAAAGGGGTCACTACCTCAGGCTGATCCCAAAGGGCCAGGAGGGAAATTGCACCCTGACTGATTAGGGTAAGGTTTCTGGCCGAATCAGGATCTGTATGACAAGCAAATCAATCAAATTAATTTTTATTGGTGAAGTATGATGTATATGACTGTGGACGTTTTTAACAAATCTAGAAATAAAAGCAAAGAAACAAACAAAAAGTGGAGTTTGTTTCCTGAAGAAAAATTATATGACTGGAAAATAGGATCTTTTATCTACATACATCATGCACTTTGTATTTGTTTCAATATTTTTCTTGACATGGCAGCATATTTCCCTGTTCTACCCAAATAAGGCATGAAAAATAAACACAAATAAATCAAGTGAAAAATGTTTTTTTTCTTATACCAGACAAAGCCCTTCTTTCTGTTTCTTCAGAGCTATTGAAGAATGTGTTTAACATATCAATCAAAAGATTTCTGCGGTAGAGAATCACACCTTTTCAATAATCTGTTTATTTTTTTCTTCCGTGCACTGAACATTTTCTTTTGTTTTGTAAAATAAAAAAAATAGTTTGAGGTGCAGTCTCACCTGTTCTCACGCTACCCGTCGCATTAGGAGCGACGCCCCCAGTCTGCACAAATACATTAAACACGGTCGATGATGGTACATTCGTGAACATTGCGTACGGGATACCGTTGTAAGGCACATTCATTGAGAAAGAACCGCCGGCATATTGAGCCGTGATCAAGTAGTCGCCGGTGAAGTTTTCGACGGTGTTCCACCACACACCAAAGCTGGTCGAGCTCACTTCTGTGAAGACTTGCTCAGTAGGCCCAATCATTACTGCAAGGAGGGATAAAAACATGAAATATTAGTCACATTTTACATATTTCCAATTTAAAGTTGATCTGGAGTTGTCATTAACTTTTAATCTCTTTTGGAGCCTACATGATTTTGGTATAACATGCAGTGTCCAGCACTGAATACCTAACCCGAGGACCAATCCTAAATAGGTTTAAAAGTATCCGTAAATGATGCATCCCCAAACCTTCCTTCCATGCAACTCATGGGCGTTGATCCTTATGTAATACCTATTCATCAGGGGGGGGGGGGGAATGAATGAATAGATCATCCCCCCGATGAATAGGTATCAATTACAGATCGACGCCCGTGATGCAAATCAAGAGTTTTTGGATGGCAAGTCTGGGTTATTTACCCCTTCAGGACTGGTTAAGAAAGTACTCACGCTCTGGTCATTGGAGCATGCATGTTATAGCAAAGATCAATCAGTCCTGAACAGCATAAATTGATTTCCCCTGTATATGATTTTTAATTTTGAATATGGTAAATAATGTAACTAAAAATGAAACATACACTCTCTAGCAAAAGATTATAGACCGAGTAATTTCTGGACCATTCGTGAAACAGTTTTAGAAACCCGTCTTCTTTGGTTTCATACATGAATGCAAGTAAAAAAAATATATACTATGGTTTTACTCACATGTTGATTGTAGACACCAGTAATTTCCATACCAGTCCTAAAACAGTTCAGAAACGGTCTTGTTTGGTTTCATACATGCATGGCAAAAAACAGCAACAACTATTCTACGTTTTTACTCACATGTTGATTCAACGATGTAGATGGGCTCGCTAACTTGGGGCTCGCAGTCGCCATAGTCGCTCACAGTCTCGACACGCACTTGGTAAGAAGTCTTTGGCAAGAGGTTCTCGATGACCGCCGTATCTACGTCTTTAGAAAAGCGGCCGACATACTCGTACGCTGTTTCGTTCTCCATGGCAATGCTGACGTTGTACCAGTCAAAGTTTCCTTGGGTCGGTACCTCAAAATCTACGCAGATTGAGAAGAGGGTGGTGATGTTTTCGCAGATGGCCAGACTGGCGGGCGGTAGAGGAACTGAAATAAGAATAGAAAGGTACATTGATATAATGGTAATTAATCATAACAATAATCAAATTAATAATCACAAAGATAACAATAAGGATCTTCTCTCAGGACTCACATAATTAACCCCTTAGCTGCGGGAACCTGGTGGCCTATGTGCAACGTCTACAGGGATTTCAGAATTGTATTGCAGCAGCGACAAAATATTAATATTGATTTTGTTATATTTTGTTTTGTTTTCCATTACTGAATAAACAAATACAGTGCAAATATGGGGATTGGGTTGGTAATTTGGTTTTTGCAGACGAGTTAAATCACTTATGAGTAATTACGTCTGGGACCGCCCTTTATCGTCACCCGGATACACGAGGCCAAGATTCGATCCCGGGCCGATTAGTGTGAAGAGCGGATCGAGCTCTGACCACTAGACCAGAACATCTCTTCTTATTTTATTCCTTTTAAATTCTATCTGCCATCAGATTAAATTATGATGACAATCTTCTTCTTTCGTTTGAGGCAGCTTCAGCAATTAAGCAACATCACGCAAATTTTGTATCCAATGAATTGTGTCAGGGTCCAAGATGTTAAAGTTGGGGTTTGGGTTTGGTGGGCCGAGGATGGGGCACTCGTGTATGATGTGGGCGGCCGTTTGCTCAGGTGAGCCATTATGTTGACAATAATTAAATGAAGTGAAAAATTGTAATGAAATCAACCCACCAGTTCTCTGGTAAACGGTATCATGTGGATCAACAGTGATGTTGTAACAGGTGCCGGGGTTGAGGCCCGTTACCATGGCGCTCCTGTTGCCAAGGAAGAATGCAATGTCTCCGTCGTCGGGGAGATATTCCAGGCTGACGTTACTGTCTGACGCAACACCAGGCCAGGTGAAAGTCATTGAAGTTGTGTTGAAATCAAACACCAGGGTTGTCTCATTGGCGGCCACTAGAGGGCGCAAGTAAAGAACAACAGAAATTATGAGAATTAATTGAAAGGAAAACATATCAAATATCAATTTAACATTTCTACCAAAGTAAGATTCCAGACCAATGCATCTTGGCAGTATCTGTGAGGTTCGATGGCAGGTAAAAATGTATTTCAACAATCAAAGCAATAATTATTAGTAAAATGATTTTGATATAAAAGTTATTCGTATGATGTAAATATATATATTTTTACACAAAGTGTTACCTCAGCTTTCACTTCTTTTGCCAAACACAGTTTGAACAAAAGAACACCTAGGCCTACTCGCTAAAAAAGCAAGTTCTTAGTCGTAATATATGAGGTCTAGTTTTGACAACAATACTATTTTTGAAAAAAGATGTGCAAGACCTAAAATTGTATCTTAACCCGTTCAGGACTGGCCATGAAAATACGCAGGCTTGGGTCTATGGAGATTACATGTCATAGCAACATCAATCAGTTCTGAACGGGTCAAGAAAGTTCTAGACTTCACTCCTCCATACATACGTGTGTCTGTCAGTTCAAGGACAGGTGCACTGTCAGCTCGCTCGCTTCCTTCGCCCGACACGGTCTGGACCGAAAACTCGTACTCCGTTCGGGGCGTGAGTCCCTCCACCTGCACCCAGGTCTCGTTGGGCAAGAAATAGCCAAGGACGACGGGGTCCAGAAGCTCATCCGTTCTCCTGTACGTAGTATAACAAAAACAAAAAACATTGTCATTTGAGAAACTGTAGGTCGCTGATCACTTTTTTTTTTTTATTTGAAGATTATAAGCTTTATTTGTTGGGATTGTTGTAGAAACCAAATATATCTGTGTTTATTTTGAATAAATGCATTTAAAAAACTGCTGAAAACTGCTTATGCCCTACATATAAGGGCAAGTGTAATAAAACGTAAGTCAATGTAGCCGAGCTTCTGAATCTGGCAGATCCTTCGTCTAGGCAGAGTTATTTTTGATTAATATTTCTACAATTGATAGAAATATAACTTGAAAATTTGACGAAACATAGAGAAGGCATCCACCTGCAGGATGGTACGGAGCACTCAAGTTATGCCCTTCTTACTTTTAAAGGGATCTAGTAACTTTGTTGACATGTGCAAATAGTGATGAATGGTTGATGCAATGTATATTGTTGTTATCTCATTTGTCCACAGGGTATTGTGTGAAGATTTCAAGTCAAATGGACATTGTATGGCCATGTAATGAGCGAAAATGCAAAGTGATATTCAGTACCTCACTGCACTCACTTTGTACACGGAAGAAAAACTCGCCCGGAGTTTTTCTTATCTGAATACTTCAATCATACATATCTTTGTAACGAAAGGGAAATTTGAAAAACCAAAACCTGTCCCGTGATTGTATTGTTAATACGAATACAACAAGGTATGAGGGAACCGCTAGAATGAAAATTTTATTTTGAGGATTTGGACAATGTTACTAAGTCCCTTTAAACCAGGTGTATAAATGGGAACCCCTGATAGTGCCTGGCTGGAAAGCTCCCTAGGGCGTGGAAAATGTGCACTTTGTGTGCTTGATTGATTGCAGTGTGTATCCCATGACCGGGATAATAATGATGATGGGCCGGGCGCGTCGAATAAAGGAACGTGCGCTACATATAAAGTAGCCACCATAATTATTATTATCATTGTACAGTGTTATTCAAAAGTATTTGCCTGTATAGACAGACAGTCAACCTCTTTGAAACGTCGAGCCCCTCCTACTACCCACCCTCTCTTTACAATAACTATCCCAGCACTGTAGCTCCTATTAGAACTACAAACTCAAGAAAGAATACCAACAGTCGTTTCCAGGACTACCAACAGTCCTTTCCAGAACTACCACATTCCTTTTTAGGACTATCCCAGAAAGAATACCAACAGTCCTTCTCAGGACTCCAATCCTCCTCCCGTACATGGTGCAGCTGCAAACCACACGTATTACTTGCCTGTATGTGACATAGTAGAGGTCAAATGTGGTATTGGGTCCTGGGGAGGACCAGGCCACAGTGAGACTGGTCAGTGTGCGGTCAGTTGTGTTCACAGTGGCTGGTCCAAGGGGCCCTGAAAAAAAAGGTTTAAATGCAATAGATTGATCAATAGATAAATTATATGATTATTCCAGACACAATATTGATTTGATTTAATTTGAATTGACTTCAATATATTTTACAAATACATATTATGTTGGGCAATGAAATAAACAGACAAAGCAATATATTCAGGACAAAATAATACAATATGAAATACAATTAAACAATATATACTACATAATCAATCAACAAGAAGTTCTGCAACATAATGTGAAATATGGAGGAGCTAAAAAGATGCAAAGCTTGTAAGACAACAGTTGCAGTACTTACATACATTTACAACTTTCTAAAGTCTTTCATATTGCTTTTTTTGCTTACAAATGGGTCATGCAAAGTGAAATAAATCGTTTAGTCTTTCATATTGCTTATACAGTATGCTTACAAATGGGTCATGTAAATTGACATGGAACATTTAGAAGTCTTTCATATTGCTTATTTGCATACAAACAGGTCATGCAAAGTTGATATAAAACTTTGTCAAGTCTTTCGTATTGCTTACTTGTGTTCTGTCTCGCAATATCACAGACACCGCTCCGGTCGACAAAGATGAGATACTTAGCGCCAGACTCGAGGTTCATGAGATAAAACGGGTCGCTGGTATCCACTGGAGACAGTCGAGTCTCGTTAGTAGTATCTGCCGTGCGATATAAGATCTTCACATATCGTTCAGTTTCGTTCCGCAGATCGAGACCGATGGAATATTCATTGACCTCTAGGATGCTGAAACTCCCATTGGCATAAGGTGCTGAAAAGAGAAATCAAATCATGTTGATTATGATAGTGATAGTAATAGTAATAATAATAATAATAATAATATGAACATTTATACAGCGCAGCTACTATAAATAATAATGATAATAATAATAATAATAATGATATATTGCACGTACATATCGTTTTAGGACTGATTGATTTTGCTAGAAAATAGACCCTAGTCCTAGTATTTTGGGGGACAGTCCTAAATGCGTCAATACAGGGTTTCTAAACGCTGTAGCATTATTATCACCCTTGGCCATCAGAGCAAAAGCACTGACGAGGCTTACCTGGATAAATAAGACTACAAAACAAATTTCAGGAAAACTGAAATTTGTATGGGGGCAGAGAGGGCTGTGGAAAAGAAGTTGAATGATGACAAAGAGAAATTTCTTGATAAGTAAAACAACTTTGCCAATGAGCCGCTTGGAAGGAATACTACCCAGGGAGTGGAGATGGTGCACACACTGTGTGCTGGCTGACATTGTATCCTATGACCAAGGTAATAATAGTGCTATGCGCTTAGAGATATTGTATCATAATAGGCACGCAATACAATTCAAACCTATTATTATTATTATAAATTTCTGGTCATTTTCCCATGTTTGAATTTAATATAAAGATTGATGGTACTTTATTCAACAAACAAAATGTCTTCTTACCTGTTGTAAAGCTGACAGTTGAGGGCTCACTTCTCACTTCCTCCACACCAGACACGGTAACCACGGTGATGTTCACATTCTCCTCTGCGAGCAGATTGGGTATCCAGAAAGAGACTTCCGTGTCGTTATCGTTGGCGTACACCTAAGCAAAAAATTAAAAAAACCCATTGAAGACTTTGTTGCGGAGGCATAAAAACTATGGCTGCATTCATACCCATCCAGAGCCTCTTCCGTCACATTGTCATAATCTTGTGAACTGGTAAATGACACGTAACTTCCTATACATATACAACATTCTTTCCTAGACTTTGAATTGTAATAGTGAAGGAAGTATTCCACATTTATAAATGGGCCTGAAATAAAAATAGAAATTGTCTGCAAATTCTTTAATAAATAGGTTCTAATAGGTAAAAAATCAAACCCCTATAATTTTGTTTTTATCATACCTGACTGGAGCCTTCTACTGTCAAATTGTCATTTGATCTTGTGAACTGATAGCGTAGGAAGCATGTAAATGTTTTCAAATTACCAAGGGGACCCAACTACTGGCAATGTCTTTTAATTCTTTACTATTGAAAATTAGGTTCTTATATGTAAAACTTAAACCACTATATTAATAATATCTTGTTTTTATACCTGATCGGAGCCTTCTACTGTCACATTGTCAACTGAGTTTATGAACTGATAGCTGACATCAAAGTAGTCAAACTGGCTGTCGGGGATTCCCCATGTGACTTCGCCGGCGCAGGGCAGGATCTCTGACACTGAGAGATTCACCGGAGCTAGTGGAACTGCACAAACAAAAAGACATAAAGATGAGAATAGAAATGAACAAGTTGATAACGCACAGGAGCAAGTGGAACTTTACCAAAAAGAACATAAAGAAGAGAAAAGATATTTACAAACTTATCATGCACTATGCTTCTATTACGCCATTATATACTTGCTATGGGAACCGAGTGGGCTACGCATAAAAGTCTATGGGGATTTCAGAATCTCGTAGTGAACGGGTTAAGCCATTACTTGCTACATGTATGGGTACCTGGTGGGCCCTGGATAAGCACTATTGGAATTCTAGCAGGGAATAGGTTAAATCTGAGAATATAGCAGGGCTCGAAATTAACTCTTTTACTTTGTGGCCCAGTTTGCAGGTAAAATTAAAGCATTTCACATTTTTGTGGCTCGAAACTACATAGAAACGTACGACTACAAACAGAATTCAAATAAAATGCTTTAAAATGTAATTGCCCATTTGGGAAATCTGAATCTGGCATGGAAAAACTTTGGTGCCCCTGAGCCATTCATTGGGGGTTTCAGAATCGAAGGGAACGGGTTAAAATAATAGAAATTAACCACATATTCTGCAGAGTATGTTCTGCACAGTTAGAAGATCAGTCATCATGATAGATGTGCCAACTAGGAGGGTTAATATTCTTGCATGGAAATATAACATAACAAAAATACATTTAACATGCTCTGGAGACTGAACTTAAAATGAAATGAAGCAAAAAAGCACTCACCAGTGTTGAATGTAAACGACGCATCGCATTCGGTGCCCCATCCAATTGAAAGCGTGTAGGCTGTGCCCGGTTCCAGATCCATGATGGTCGTGTTCTTTTGGGTGGCGTTTTGGCAGGTGAGATTGCCCAGGCCTGGCTGAAGACAAACTTCGTAGAGCGCCGCGTCTGGAAGGACGGGCCAGCTGAATTCGATGCTGTCTGTTGTGAGGCTCGTTAAATCGAAAGCGGCTCCAAGCGACACTGGAATGATGATAAATGATAATAATGGTGATGATAATAATAATAATCATAATTAATAATAATGATAATAATAATCATAATGATCATAACAATAACTATATCAATATAAGTACAAAACAGTAATAATCTGAATAACAGTTATTTTTGTATGCCTGAAGAAGAATCTATCAGATTTGATAGCTCACAGCTTCATTGACTTACAGTTATAACCATTATGATATCAAGAATATATAATAATATCTTTGTTAATATAAATATCATATATTAATGCAATTATATCGGATACTGAACAGTTAACAAATGGCTTCAAATTTAACTGCAACTCGCAGTAGATCAACTAAAGAATGATTTACAAATGGCTACTGGTCAAATGGTGCAGAAGGTGGTGTGCTAAAAAATATGACTGTAACTAACCAGGTGTGAGGAAGACTGGGTCGCTGATTTCCTGCAGCCGACCGACGCCGGCCGTGGTGCTCATGTTGATGCGGATCGATGTCCCGTCCATGAGTCTCCAGATCGTCCTTTGCAGGTTGACCATGGTGCCTTCGTAGATGACCACCCGCTGGATTGGTGCGCCAGCCCCATCCTGATAGTCGATGACGTAACCGGAGAGCTGCCCTGCGGGGCGAGTCCATTGAACCGTGACCGAGTCTTCGCCCACCCAGGTCAAAACGGCGCAGACAGGTTCCTGGGGCACTAGAAAAGGGTTAAAGGGAATGTACAGTTCGGGTAAAAAAAACATTGCTTACGGAAACCCGGTGACCTATGTACAAAGTCTATGGAGATTTTAGTATCTCGTAGTGAACGGGTCAACTATTAAATAGTTATAGTGCAACCTTGCTTGAGCCGTAGCAAAAGATAGCAATGGCTATAAAGTTGAAAAAGCTGTTTTCATTTAATTAGCAGCCATGGACGCAGGAGGGGGCCTATGTACATTTCTGGTAAAAAACGTTATCATTATAAACTAATTGTTATAGTGCAACCATACTTGATTAGTAACACAAGATATCAAAGGCTGTTTTCATTTAATTAGCAGCCATGGATACAAGAGTACGCCCATGTATAGTTCTGGTAAAAACGCTATCATTATTAACTAATAATTATAGTGCAACCGAACTTGATTAGTAACAAAAGATATCAAGGCTGCTTTTCATTCAATTAGCAGCCATGAACAAAAAAAGGCCGCCCTTCACACGCCTGAAAGTTTTATTCATAATTGTGAATGTGTATTAATAAACAAAACAACTACCGTATTTGCCGGCGTATAAACCGCACTTGTGTACTAACTGCACCCCCATTTGGGTTGTCATTGAAGGGCAAACAAAAAACATTTTATGGATAATAAAACTGCTCAGAATCTTTGCAAATGTACATATGTCCCATGCTTTCCCCTTTAACTTTTGTAAACTTGTAGTAAACAAAACAACACAAGTCATATACTTTATATCTAATGGGAGCATTATTCATAACAGAAAAGCCTATCAAGCTTTTTACTCCACATCAAATTATATTATAGCCAAATGTGGTATTTTCATGAAATATGTTTCTCTATCTCTGTGTATTAACCGCTCCATCCTTTTTGCAAGTTCTTCTGTATGTAAAAACATGCGGTTAATACACCAGCAAATACGGTACTCACATGTATACTGTCGGAGGGACAGCACATTGTCAGCACACTGCAAGCCAATCCTGATGAAGTATTCCGTCCCGGGCATCAGACCGTTGAAGCACGCCTCGCGGGAATCGCGGAGGATGTCCGAAACAAGTTGCGTCTCGTTGCTCGACGTGAGCGTCACGGTGTAGTCGGTGATGCCAGCTATATTGGTCCATGTGACGCAGATTGATGTGTTTGTCAGCTCAGTGACTTCGATAGTGCCAGGCTCAACAGGTTCTGAAATAATGAAGATGATAGGTTAGTTAGGTATTACATGTAGATGCGTTAAATCAATTTTGATTATTTACATCTAGGACCATCCTTTATCCTCACCATCCGAGAGACAAAGCCTACATGTAGGTTCAAACCCAGGCCAATTAGTGCTAAGAGCAAAGCTGTAACTATTAGATCAGATCACCTCTTCACATCTTCTTCGGGATAATCTGCCTCCATCAATCCTGAAGGTTCTTGCAGATACATAATGATGATAATATAATAACAATAATTATGATTACAAACAACCCTCACAAAAAAAAAAGATAAAGATATTCTGTTTCAACTCACCAATGATAACGTTGATCGTACTCGGAGCGCCATAGATTGGGGCACTGACAGGGCCACTGATGGTAGCATAGGTGTAGATGGTCGCCAAGAACTCCATGTTCTTATTGGGGTATGTGAATGTCACTTGCGACTCGTCGGCGCTCAAGTCCATGACCTCTCTGCCCTGGATGTACAGTTGGTAACCCGCGAAGCTGGTACGCGGTGCCACCCAGATAAGCGTGACGTTGTTATCATCAAAAGCTTGCACTGCAAATTCACGGACAGGCTCGGGCCCTGCATTAAACAAAACAAATTAAGAAAATGAAATAAATTGTAACTGGTAATTCAAAAATGTTATGGAAAGCTTGTATATGTAATCGTGGACTGGCTCCAGCCCTGCGTGCAAAAAAGAAAGAAATTAATACAAAATGTACATAATGAAAGTGTTGTAGATGAAACCACTGCTTAGAGTGCAAGTCCACATTTAACAGTGAACTGTGCAATAATGTGAAATTTGTTTGTGCTTTCAATAGTCTGAAATCCCAATTTTCAACACTAGAGGCTGAATCTTGAATTATTATCACCGTCATCATTAGTGTTAAATATCTTTGTTAGATTTTGACTTACTTGTCGTGAGTTGCAGCGAGTCATCAACGACTCTATACTGGGTCATGCCCATATCTCGCACGAGCAGGATGGGTTCGTAAGGGGTACCAGGCTCCAGACCCGTCAGATTCATCGTCGTCCCCAAGGTCGGGAAGATATCGTCAGCCAACCGGATGGCATAATGTTCCACGTTGGCCATCTCTGCCCAGAGTAGATTCAGGGAATCGGTTCGATGCTCATCGGGATATAGTCGGCCTCCTTCAATCGACCCGGTCACGATATCGATATATTTTCGCTCGGCTGCTTCCTGATCCCCGCTACGCACAATGAATGTCGCGGTGATGTTCGTGTCTGGCATCAGCCCGGCTACGTAGCCTATGACGGGAGCAGCGCGCTCGCCCGAAATCACGATCCCGCCTGGAGAGAACTCGACGCTCCAAGAGTCAAACAGTCCCTCCGGCGAAATCTCGAATTGAGCAACGCTAGGTAGATTGGGTGGGGCGCGTAGTGTGGCATTGTATGCTCCAGGTCCTGATATAGAATACATAAATTACATAACATGTTAGATCCTTATAGGATAACGGCTCGTTTACCCAAAATCACATTCTAGCAATTTTAACCAATATTTAGTACATAAGGTGGGTGGGGCATGTAGTGTTGTATCATATATTCCAGGTTCTGAGGATGAAAACATAAATTTTATAACACAAAGCCACCTTTATCGTTTTGTGAAATATTTGTTTACCTTTACATTATTCTATTATTATCATTATATTTGTTTGATTATTAAACCCCGATATACCATGATACATTCGAAGAACAAAAAAAAAATAAAATAAAAAATAAATGCAGACAAACAAAATGGACTCACTGAGAGTGTATGAACGCTGTACAATCAGATCTGCAGAGGAATCTTCACCGAACACAGACAGGATGTAGACGTATTTCTTGCCCGGAGTCAAATCACCGATCACGATGGACGTGTCGGTGGTATTGGTTGTTGCCGTCGTGTTGCCGTTGTGCGGAATGTACACGAGAATGTAGTACAGATCGCCATCGCGCGGTTCCCACGAAACTCTGACTGTGGTGTCTTCGCCTGCAACCGTTTCCACCATGATGATGTCATCGACTGAGAAAAGAAAGAGAACAAATCAAACAATAACTTTTGTGTGCATATCAGCGATCGAGAGTGAAGACATTAAGGATCAAGAAACGAGAAACAAATCGAGCAATAATTCTTCTGTGCATATCATCATTGCGAGTGAGAAGGGAGTTAAGGGAGTAAATTTTTGACTAAATTAAATGGGTATTAAAGGCAAGATCCTTTTGTTTAGGTTGGAGCTTCCTCTTTGTGAGGCAGATTTTCAAAAATTAATTGTGTCTAATTTGGGGATTATTGTTCAAATAAAAAAGGGACCTACATTTATACATAGCTATTTCCAAAGTACAAAAAGTGACTTATCTTTAACTGATAATGTGCAGGGTTATTATTAAAAGCTCCACTCTTCTCTAGAAGTAGACAAGGTTCTTTTGCATGCATTAGATGTGATCATCCCATATGAGGGACCTCCATTTATCATCCTATCCAAGGGAAGGAGTGTTTTCAGAGAATCACTTCTTGCATAGGAAGCTCAGAGAACAGGGAGGGAGGGGGGTGCACTCACTTGTTCTCTGTTGAAGGGTTGCCGGCTCACTGCGGATTCCGTTTACTTCCGTTACCACGCCGATGGTGTATGTGATTCCGGACTCGAGTTCGTCAACCAGAAAACTCAGATCGTCCTCGGGAAACAGGATGCCGCCGCCCACGGTTACCGGTGGGTTGCCATTGCGCACATAGATCTCATAGCTAGAGAATGGGATACATGAACATTCGCATGTGAATAATTGTAATGATATTCATGCATTAGAACAATTGTAAATAATTTGTATTGCAAGCACCAAAATCTAGAAGTTCTATTCCGAGGCGCATTATACTTTATCACCTGACTTAGTAAATACAGTACATGAGCTGCCATGTAATATTGTTGGATATTACAGGATATTACATGGCACTGTTACATGGCAATCAGATGATAAAACAGTTGTTAACTTTGCCGTCGGGAAAATCATGGAATGTTCCCCTCGGGAATTTAAAATGCTATTTCGTGAAGAAAATAAGTCCCTCGACTACGTCTCGGGACTTATTTACTCTTCCCTCAATATCATTTAAAATCCCTCGGGAGTGGAACATTCCGTGCTTTTCCCTCCACCACCAGTTAACAACTGTATAATATTATGCAGTAAAACAGGATTTTAGCTTGAAAGGGAATGTCTGTTCTTACCTGTCCACGTTTCCTTCTGGTGGGGTCCAGTAGAAGAAAAGACAATTCTGTGTGACGAACTGCACCGTCAGATTCACTGCTTGGCTCGGACCTGCAAGAAAGGATTACAGAAATTAGAAATAGTAAAAACAGTGATTAAAATTTCATTGCTCCCACTACATGGTTTTGACAAACCATGCATGGTCCAATCCAAGTCAGATGATAGTGATCAATAACGCTGAATCCTAAACCATACATATTTTTTTCCAGAAGAGAGGTCCAGAAGGGAATAGACATTTAGGGGTGACAAACTGGACTAATGAACGAGTCTTTGAAATAATCTAGGATTACTTACAAGTTGTCTGCATCACCGAATCAGTGATGGCAGTCCCGTCGACAGACAAGACAATGCTGTATTCCGTCCCGCTGATCAGGTTCTCAAAGACATACTGTAGGGTCGAAAGGTCAAGGGGCACGGTGACGGGGGCAGAGGATTCTGGAGTGGCGACCAAGGTGTAACCGGTTGCCGCGGGGTCGGTGGTGTTACCCCACGTGAGGAGAATGCTGTCCGACTGGACGTTGCCGACGTTGAGGGTCGTCTCCTCGGGGCAGGCTGCAGAAGAGAACATTTGAACATCACATGAGTAATTCATTAACCCGTTCCCTACAAGTTTTTATAATTCCCAATAGAACTTGTACACACCCCACTCGGTTCAAGGGATTAACTTCAATGGGTTTTTTTTCTTCAGAAAGTGATATCTGAGATGTCACTCATGTACCAATATTATTATAAGACTCTTCTAAATGATGTGTGGTAAAAACAAAATGAACACTGTTTACCTAGTGAAAAGTGAAACATTTATCAGATTTTATCGCCTAATGTCTATTGAATTGCACTAGAATCGAGAAGTGTTCCAAAATGATCATAGATACCTCTATAATAGCGGAGACATTTGACAAATAAAACTCCATTTCATTATTCAGTTACTATAAGCCACACAACAAGGTACAAGAAAAATGTGTAAGCTCTCTATACAAAATTCCTTCACCCCTTTCCAAGCGCGCTTCTTTTCGTCACCTTCAGCGAAACAAACGCAAGGTCCTAGACTGCGTTAGGCTACATCACGGTCAATGTTTGATTTCCTCTTATTAGGGTAATTGCGAATAAAAACACTTGTGCCGAGTTGGGTCTCAAACGACTTACTTCTTTCCATCGCCTTCAGCGTAACAAATGCAATGTCATAGACAGTGTTAGCCTACATCAGGCCAACCTTGACAATTTCCCTCACCCCTCCCTAGTAATAGTGTAATTACAAATGAAAAACACTTACTTGTGCCGAGTTGGGTCTCAAACGGCTCGCTTCTTTCCGTCGCCTTCAGCGTAACAAATGCAAGGTCGTAGACCGTGTTAGCCTGTAGCGAGGTCAACGTGAAGGAATTCCCCTCGCTACTTCCCAGGGTGATGGGGGAGGGGTTGGTGCAGGTGTCGGGCGAGTAGTTGATTTCGATCCGATCGTAGCAGCCGTTGGGGGCGTCCCAGGTGAACGTCAGCGTACTGGAGTTAATGTTACTGACCCGGAAGTTGCTGACTTGATCAGGAACTGATGAAATGAAATGAAAACAAAAACAAATGTAGGTACAATTATCCTGTTTGAACTAGTACAGAGATATACAGTCAGAAAAAATGTCCCATCTTTTAAAAGTTGTCTTGTTTAAAGAATGAACATTTAATCATAGGTTTTATGATATGTCTTGGTAAAGTTATCCTCCCAGCATATTTCGGTACCATTTTCATTTAAATCTCTGCACGCATGACTGAACAAAAGACAATCTTTAAAAGACTGCAAAATCTCACTTGCGCCAAGTGGGTGGTTGAGTGAAAATACAGTGTTTTGAACAAAGACAGTCAGACAGACAAAAACACACACACACACACGCACAGTAAAAATTGTTTCATAATGCAGTGTTAACATTTCTCCTTTTCTGACTAAGCATTGATTTTTAACAAGATCGCTGAATATTTAAGCGGCAATTCCCTGACAATCTTTCCCCTAACACATCCACCAAAACCACCACCATCATCATCATCAAGTGCACATAAATCGAATGTGCTATATCAATACGTTGGTACAATAACACTAAAAAAATGAATCTCCATTATGTTTTTTGTTGGTTAACAATGGCAATTTACAATGGATCTGTGCTTTTGTTGTTCTTGTCACCAAAGGGCTTGCCTGATTTGACAGCAGTTAATTATGTTGAGCCCTGTTTGAGTAGGACAATTACTGGAATTATGGTTTGTCCTAAGTTCACCCTGCAACAGAGATCATTTTAGCCACTAACTATGCAAGAACTTAGAGTGTAACATAAGTTTTGCAAGGGTTATGCCGCCGTAATCCCAATGTTCGGTGTCCCAGCAGTAAAAGTTACAAATTCTTTCAAAATTTGTTTTATTCCTCACCCAGCCATTTGGCGCAAGTGTGATTTTGCAGTTTTCTAAAGATTGTCTGATGTTCAGTCATGCGTGCAGAGATTCAAATGAAAAGGGTACTGAAATATGCTGGGAGGATATCTCTACCAAGACGTATCATAAAATCCATGATTAAAAGACAACTTTTCAAAGATGGGACATTTTTTCTGACTCACTCTGTAGAATAGGCATAATTGAAGTTAATTTTTTGTAATCACTATGTTCACTTTCATGTAACTTACAACTCAGATTCTGGTCATCATTTTGTAAAATCTTTGACAATTTCCTTTCTTTATGTATTTGATACCTTTAATACTCATTGCATATCAAAATACATTTTTGAAGAAATGAATAGAATAACTAACCCACTTTTTACATGTATTTTCATTGCTGGTTTAATCAACATTATCTTGAAGTGGTAATAATGTTTTTGTTTGTTTGCATTTAAACACTTTGTATTAATCCTCAGGATTATCTTTAACCATCGCACTGACCTGTTCTGAATCTCTCGGTACCAATGATTTCAATCATCGAAACGTGGATGATGTATTCGGCCCCAGGCTGGAGGTTGTCAAACTGCGCTCTGCGGGACGCGACCTCTTGCATAGCGGTGTCACTCGTACCGGGGCAGTTGCCTTCAGCTGACTCCAGGTACACAGTGTAATTGTCGTTTCCGCTTCCCACCCATGTGAACTCGACAGAGGATGACGTCAGGCTCCTGATGTTCACCTCGTTTGTACGTCCTCCATCTGCAAAAAGCAGAACAAAATCACAGAGAAAACGTATTCATATGATTTCATATTTATTCTCGCTATCATCATTTTAAGCATTTTCATCATCACTATCATTATCATTGTCATCCTCATTATCATCTTCATCATCAATATCATCCTCATAACCATCATCATCGTTATCAAGATCATCCTCATCATCACCATCATCATTATCCTCCTCCTTATCATCAACATTATAATTATTCTCCTCTTCCTTATCATCATCACCATCCTACTCAGCATCATCCTCCACCTCTTTCCTCTTCCTTCACCACCTCCTTATCACAATCATCTCTTACCAGTCGTCACAAAGGTCATCCACGGTTCACTCTCTCTGTATGATCCTCCCTGTCCCATGATGGTTTTCACTGTGATCATCCTCATCATCACCACCACCATAATCACACTCATCCTCATCATTATTATCATCATCACCATCATTATCATCATTACCATCATCAACATCATCATCATCACCATCAACATCACCATCATCATCGTCATCACCATCATCATCATCATCATCATCACCATCATCATTATCCTCATCATCTTCATCACCATCTTTATCCTCCATCTCCTCATCATCTTTCCCCTTATCCTCCATCTCCTCCTCCTCTTCAACATCCATATCACAATCACCACTTACCAGTCATCACAGAGGTCATCCACGATTCACTCTCTCTGTATGATCCTCCCTGTCCCATGATGGTTTTCACTGTGATGTTATACTCCTGATCAAACTGGAGTCCAAATATCGTCAACTCCTCCTCTCCGGCAACCAGCTCCGAGGGAGATGTCACGTTCCCATCCGCGGGCGAATATTCAACCACGTAACCGCGGAAGTAACCCGTCTCCGGAGCACGCCAGCGAATGCGAATTGCGTTTGGATAGTCTGTGCTGAGCACGGTGGCTGAAGGCATGGAAACGGCTCCAGGATCTTTTCAGTCAAAGAAATAATTGATAATTAACCCTAACAATATTAGCTGAATTATGAGAGTGCTCTATGTGGCTATGTTAACAATTGACCCATTCAGGATGGACTGATTTTAGTACAACATGTATTCTCTATAGACCCACGCCCGATTTATTTCGGGACCAGTCCTGAATGGGTTAAAGAAGACAAAAATTCCTATATTACGTGTGCAATGGATCAATCTTGCCAACAGTCATATCACACCATTCTCTTGAGCACTACACCTTGATAAGATTTGCAGCATAAATTAATAAAACGATTACAAAAAAAGAAATCCAAGTGGTGTACAAGACTACCACAGTAGTAGATATGCATTCGTTACGAGAAGCTTAATTGAGATTTGCAGCATAATAAGAAGATTCAAGTAGAAACAATAAGTCAATTGTAGAAGATAATCATATAATGTGAATTACCCTAGAGGCACAGGTGTGTAATACGGGTTGTCAATATGGTCACCAGATATTGTACAGATATTGATTCCTTGGTAGTCTCCCTGGGAGATGTTTAAAAAGCTAGTGCAAGGAGTTATCAAATATCACCTTGCATTTTTGAATTCTAAAACAGCACTCAGTAGACATATTAAATCATAGATATACACATTTTATCAAGCCTTTGTATGTTTTTGCATATGTCAACATAGTTCAAAGATCCCTTTAACATTTGTTAGAGTGCCAGGGATTTTACAGCTCTATGGCATTTGTGAGCATTGTGTGGTGCAAAAATGCGACCCTGGCACTCATGGAGTTAAAGACAGAATATTGTCTTACTCGTGCGTTGAACAAACGTGTCAAGTAGTGTGGCCTGGCCACTGGCGCTGACTCTCTCAATCGTAACATCGACGAGATCTCCCGGCAGGAGACCGGAAATGGCCGCGGCGTAAAAGTCGGTATTCGGATCACTGTTCTTTGGAACAGTGTCAGAGCCGCTCACAGTTGACGTGAATGTGACGAGGAACTCTCTGAAGGGATTGGGACCGTTGGTGTCGTACGTCCACTGCAGGATTAGCTCATCATTCATGATGTTGGAGGCGATCAGTAATGCTTGTACTACAGGTGAGAAAATAAAGACAAAAGAACAAATCAAATTAAGGGAAGAATACTTTGTACTAGAATAATTGTATGTACAGTGTAGTACTGTATGTGGATTGTAGATCAACATGAACACAGTTATTCTTTGTTCTTATGAAATATTTTCATTTGATTTTGATATAATCATTGTATGTAACATTTTCTATAAGTATTAGTCTAAGAATTTGTATTTTTCTCTTTATTATTGTAAAGCGCATTGATATGCAGTTATTGTAATGAAATGCGCTATATCATAAGAATCAGTTATCATTATTATTATTATTATTATAAAGAGGGGGAAACAATTTTAGTGTTCTTTACTGTCTAGGACACCTCTAGAACCCTCTATTCAATGTGAACAAAGGGCCCTTAGAGTTCTTGTCCAGAAGGACTGTAGAAAACTGGGGGATTAAAAGCTAATTGTTCCACTGTAGCTGGCAATGCCCAGGAGAACCCTCCAAACTCTTAGAATGATGGCAGTCCAGAATGGGGTAGACCTCTAAAGAATGCCATAGCAGAGTAAATAATGTCATGTATTAGAAATTCACCTTAGAAACAACATTGCTGAACACTGCATAACTTTATCATCATTATGATCATTATCATTTTTATCATTATATATGATTATTATCAACATTATATATCATTATCATTATTATTAACATTATCATTATTATTATTAACATTATATATTAGTATCATTATTATTATCATTAGCATTATTATCATCACAATAATCCTCAATCTTACGTGTCCTCGCTGTGGCAGTTGTTGTAGTTCTCCTTTCAACCCGTAGCACTCCGTTTCCACTGAAGGGGATAACAGAGAAGGTATACCATGTATCAGCATCCAGCCCATCGACCAGATACTCTGTAACAGTCGGCCCAAGTAGTACAGAACCGTCTCCGGGCGAATATGTCAGTTCGTAGCCGTCAAATTCGCCGGTCGGTGGCAAAAGTGATAGCTGGATGGCATCAGAACGGAGGGTCGTAGCGTTGAAGAACATGGGCGGATTGGGCTCTGTGAAAACAGGATTTTAATTTGACCAGAAAATGAACATGAACGTACTGTAATATTTATATTCGCAATGTTTATCAGACAGACAACATTATCAGTTTTGAAGTGCTCGTATAGTATCGCATGAGAACAAATATATGTTTGATTAACAAAATTGGGCACATACATGTAGGTATCTGCGAAAATCAGGGTTAAAACAAAACATCAATATTGTAAGAATGATCTTCTCAATGGCCACAAGCTATTCGGATTACTACCCAGGGATTAAAGATCATAAGGTAAAACTTCAATGACTGAAATTGAGGGCAAAACTGTTACTAGAGCGATGTACACTTCAAGAGAATTAGTGTGAGTTGCACACATTATGTATTTATTTATCATTGATTGGTAAATATTTATTTATCATTGATTGGTATAAATTTGTTTATCATTGCTTGGTATAAATTTATTTATCATTTATTGGTATAAATTTATTTATTATTAATTGATATTGATTTATTTATCATTGATTGGTAAACATTTATTTATCATTGATCAGTATTAATTTATTTATCATTGATTGGTAAATATTTATTTATCATTGATTGGTATGAATTTATTTATCATTGATTGGTATAAATATATTTATCATTGATTGGTATAAATTGATTTATCATTGATTAGTATAAATTATTTTGTCATTGATTGGTATAAATTTATTTATCATTGATAGGTATACATGTAAATGTATTCATCATGGATTGGTATACATTTTTAAAATCATTGATTGGTATAAATTGGTTTATCATTGCTTGGTATAAATTTATTTATCACTGATTGGTATAAATCTATTTATCATTGATTGATATTAATTTTGTTTATCATTGATTGGTATATATGTATTTATCATTGATTGGTATAAATCTCAGCAATGGGCTGATTAGCAGCAAGACTGAAAGGATCAGTGTACATTATGTATGAACAACAATACATACATTGTATAAAATGATATGATGCTGTGTATTAATTTGTATGAATAAATATCATTAAATAACAGGCCTTACCGGTTTGCATCAAAGTCACATCTTCCGTTGTTCCATTGTTGTACTCGACCGACATCACGTAGCGACGACCCGGCACGAGATCGTTGAAGGCGTAGAAAATCGGGCACGTCTTGTTGGTCGGCAGGCAACGCGGCGAGCTGCCACGGAGCGTGCTGCAGAGTTCGGTGAGACAGACTTGGCGGCCATCTTGTTGGCCGTTGACCCAGATGACGGTAATGGTGTCCGTTGTGTATTCATACACCATAGGGTCGTATGTTGGGTAATCATCTAAAGAAACGCAGGGATAAAACAAGCACAACACGTTATGATGACTACTCGATCCACAGGAAGAATGTTGCCTAGTAATTGTCTTTAGCAGCTAGCAGCACAATGATACAATAAACACAACAAATTATGCCTACTCCACAGGAAATATGTTGCCTTGTAATCGTCTTTAGCAACACAATGATAAGATAACTAACACAGATAATAACTCTATTAAATTTATTGTAATTGATTGCATTTTTAATGACTTTATTAGAATATTCTCTACAGGAAATCTATTGTGCAGGCATGCACCATTGGGAAGTACATTGGGTAATCATCTATAGTAGCACAATGATTTAATAATGACTACTCCACAGAAAGTATGTTTCCTAGTTTATGGTTGGGTAATCATCTAGCAGCACAATATTTAAATAAACACAGCAAATAATGATAACTACTCCACAGATAAACTGTTGCGTAGTTGTGATTCTAGAGCTATGAAACACTAGCAATTGATATGCACTCTCTCCACACTCCCTGGGAAGCATTCCTACTCGTCGTAATTCTGATAGTCTATGCATTGTCGCTAGTCTGCTTCCAAACTCTCCCATTGCAATCAGTACCGTCTCCGATTCAAACATCACAAAACCAGTTAAAATTTACAAATGTTTTATTCATACAGCAATAATTGCAGACACACATATACGACATGCACTTTATACACTCCCTGGGGAGCATTCATACCTGTCGTTATTCTGATGGTCTGTGCATTGTCGCTCGTCTGCTCTCCAAACTCTCCCGTCGCATTCAACACCGTCTCCACTTCAAACATGTATCTGGTGTTTGGTCGCAAGCACCCCGCCGAGAAGGAGAGATCCGTGGAATCCATGGGTATGGTGGCCTCCAGATTGCGTTGGAAAGAGAACAGCGATTCATAGACTCGGTAGGCAGAGAACCGGGGGTCCACACTGGCATCCCACTCGAAACCGATGGTGAAAGGAGTGACCTCCGAATCGATCGGCCGCAGTTGCTCAGGCGTGACGGGGTCTATTAATGATTAATACGAACATGAATCAAAGATATGGGAAGAGAAGCACTGGTGAATACATGACAAAACTCATATCAATATCAACCCGATCCCTTTGAGATTCCGAAATTCCCATAAACTTTGTACAGAGCCCACCCAGTTCCAGTCGGAAAGGGGTAATTAAAGCAATGCTAGAAATTAACATTCCTGCCTTGTGGCCCAGTTTGGCAAATAAAAACAAAGAGTTGTCAATTTCTAGTGGCCCATAAACCTGTAACATGAGGCACATACATAACAAAAAAAATATATAATTGAATGTACATGAGCAAAGCCTATGGGTAGTACTAGAACATGTACAGTGATGTTTATTACAGTGATGGATATTATTTCATGTATAGATCTTTATTTTGAACTGTTTTATAATATATATTTATACGTCCCATACAGGGCGCCGCTGTAAAGCAGAAAAAGAAAACATGAATAAATAACTATAATAAATGTTGAAAAAGGCAGCAATTTAAAAATTATTGTTCACCTTTGACATGATGTTCAAATAAGCATTTAAACTCTCATCCAAATCGTCTGATTTCAATCAAATTTTAATCAATTTATTCCTCTCGGTCATCATATTCCTATTGAAAATTACTGCATCTTGCACGGGATTCCCCTTTAATTGGGGTAAAGCAGAAGATGGACTTACTTGTTCTCACATATCCAGTTATCATCGAACCCGCAATGACTGTAACATAGTAGACTTGACCGGAATCAATTGCTTCTGTTGATGCATCAAAGGATGTATCCAAGGTAGGACCACCTGGTGTTTGATTGCCTCCAGGTCCCTCTGCTTCTACGGTAACAAGGTACCCTAACCCTGGAACAGGTGTCCCAAACGGCGCCCAAAGTAACAAAAACGACGAAGAAGTTACATCCACGAAAACAAGGTCCCCTGGTAGTAAGGAGGCTGAAATTCAAATAAAGAGTACAAAAAAACACAAAACAATAATTATTAATGAAGTATTTATATAGGCAAACAACTTTCTGGCGTAGTTTCTATTCTGTTATTCATATTTACTACACAATACGCTGAACGTTTTATTTTCAATTTCTAACAGCGCATAGAGACGCATGAGATCTAAATACAAAAGTTTTATTTATATTATTATATTATGACATGCAAGCAATAGATATTAGTGACATAACAGGAGAATACACATTCGCAAACCCAAGAGAGAGTTGAAGAATAACTACAGCATAGCCAATATACATGAAAAGTCATGTATAGTAGACTTGCCCAGACTTACGCCCCATAGAAGTGAAACTTTGTTTGACATTTGTTTTATCATTGTTTACATATAAACTATGCATATAGTGGTAAAAGGAGAGAGTTGAAGAATAACTACAGCATAGGCGATATGCAAAACGATTTAAGTCATGTATGAGTCGACAAATCACAAATCAGGTGGGGGGGAGGGGGAGGGGTTGCACCAGCTCCTCCTTTCTGTTTATTGTTTTTTTATTTAGATTATGTAATATGGAGTCGAAATTGTATAGATATTACTCTGCCGTATCTATGTAATTTGTGATATTAATTTTGCACTTGAATATTTCGTAATTTTGATGTTTTTATATTATTGGAAATAAAATTGAAATTGAAAATGAAAAGTCAGAATACAGTACCTGTGGTAGCATTCAACTCAGCAACACTGCTGATCTGCTGGTATGGTCCCGTGCCACTGATGGCCACAATGCTCGCCGTGTACGTCGTGTTCGGTCGGAGATCGAACACGGTGATCGTGGTATCTTCGGTGTCAAAGGTTGGGTTGACGGAGATGCGGTAGAACGTCTGCTGGCTGTTTGCATCAGGTGACCAGGTGAATCTCAGCGATGTTGCAGTGCTTCCCGTCATTGCCAAAGCGATTGGATTCCTTGGAACTGTACGAACAGATGGAACAATTTATCAGAGAGGTGTTTCACAAAGATATTTTAAATAGTTGGATCTAACAATTATGGAAAGCCATTTGTTGCTTTGAAATAAAACTAGGCAAAACAAAATTTGTTATCAATAACTTCATGGCCTTGATAAATGTGATGTTGATTCTAATAACCCAGCAGTCCTGAATAGGTTAACACTTCCTCGTTCTTTCTAACGACGTAAAAGCTATGGTTCCTATAGCCTAACTGTGCGGAATGGGTTCAAACTTACTTGTTCTTTCTAATAACGATGTACATGTAAATGTAATGTTAGTACTTATAACCGAACAGTGCTGAGTTGGTTAACACTTACTTGTTTTTTCTCACGACGTAAATGTGATGTTGGTTTTAATAACCAAACAGCGCTAAAAGGGTTCAAGCTTGCTTGTTTTTTAACAACATTAATGTAATGTTGGTTCTAATAAACGAACAGTCCTGACTGGGTTCAAACTTACTTGTTCTTTCTAACAATGTAAATGTAATGTTGGTTTTAATAACCAAAAAGTGCTTCAAATGTGTACAAACTTACTCTTTCTTCCTAATGATGTTATGTAGGTTCTAATAACCAAACCTTTCTGAATAGGTTAAAACTGACTTGTTCTTTCTAACGATGTAAATGTAGTGTTGGTTTTAATAACCAAACAGCGCTTAATGGGTACAAACTTACTCTTTCTTTCTAATGATGTTATGTAGGTTCTAATAACCGAACCTTTCTGAATAGGTTAAAACTTACTCTTTCTTTCTAACCATGTAAATGTAATGTTGGTTTTAATAACCAAACAGTGCTTAACCCCTTGTCTATGGGAACCGGGTGGGTTGTGTACAAAGTCTATGGAGATTTCAGAATCTCGAAGGGAATGTGTTAATGGGTACAAACTTACCTGTTCTTTCTAACGATGTCAATGTGATGTTGGTTCCAATAACCGTACAGGTGATGGCGTAGAGCACTCCGGGGAATGCATCGGATACCACGCCAAGAAGCGTTGCTTTGTCAAAGTCCAACGTCGGGTCAGACACCCCAGCAGTCGTTGATGCTACACTTGATACACTAAGCAAATACCCCATGAATCCTGGCACGCTGCTAGCGTTTCCGACCCGGAAGGGGACTGTGGTGATGGTAGCCTGCATCGGAAGTACCTCACCCTCAGCCAAAGGCACTGGCAGAATGACATAAAATGTAGAATTTTGTGATTTGTAGGATTTAATTGGCTCTGTTCCCCTCTTGTGGTATGAATGTAAATTACATACTTAGGGTTAAAGTGGCAAAAGAAATCAATTACATTGTTTCATGATATTAGCAGGTAAAAGGTTAAAAATAACTACAATAAGAACAAAAGTACAGGGTTTCCCGACTGCAGCGGCATGCCAAATGGCGTTATTGCATGGGGAAGAGCATTTATTTGTAACAGGGCCATGCCTGCAATGTCATAACATGCCTTTTCTGTAATGCAGATATTCTTCGAGCAAACTTTGTATTTTTTTTTTAGAGGGGAGGGGGGGGGGGGGGGGGTGGGAGGGAGGGGTGTTCCCAGTGGGTATTTTGGTGGTATATTTTCTTTTACATGCTTTTTTCTAAGAAAATTTCTGATCATATTTGGATTCTTCTAAACAAATAACAAATCACTGGCGGTCGCGCAGCGATGTCCCTTCAGGCAAAAGGAAGATTCAAATCGAGCTTAAGCGGGACATTAGTATATAACCATAGGGAATTTATAATATCACTATATTTATGTCATTTTTATTGATACAAAAATATTTAAAAATTATAGTCGATAGCTTTTTTGGAACACATGTTCCCTTCTTTAGTAAGAATTTTTAAGAAAATAAGGATTAAACTGTACTTAATACTAAAACTCAGCAAATTCAGGCTAGTACGAAGATTGAACAACAGCTTAATAGTGTTGACCTTAGTAACCTTTAGGGCTACATGTATGTCTTTATGTATAATTAATATTATACTCCTGATAAGAAAAATATTAAAAAATTATAGTTGATAGCGATTTTACAATTGAAATCATAGCTGTGAGAAACATATTTTTAAAATTTAAAATTTAAAATCTTACCGTGTAGAGAAAAAATGGCAATGGCTACTCGCGTATTATAATGTTAACGCGCGCTCAGTCCGCGCACTGACTTTATTTAATTTTGTATCATTGTACGCGTACCCAAGTGCGCAAAACAAATTTCACGCGCGCTATGCAAATTTGGGGTCATCAAACTTTATCACGTCTTCTTGAAATTATTTTTAGTCAGGTTCTCCTGCTATTGTGACGTCATAATGAAAAGCCTGCGTATTTTGAACATCGCGCGCTGCCCATTCACTTTGTACAGGATAATTGTACAGCGTTCAGTCTTTCCATTAAGCGTCTTTGGTCTGATGGCAGGACCACTCGAAGATGGACAATTATTATAATTAACCCATTCATAATTAATTGATTTTGGTATAACATTCAAGTATTCATTCAAAAGAACCAGTCCAGAGTGGGTTCAATGATATTGGGACCACTAACATCAACAAGATTAGACAATTGTTACATAGCTAAAATTTAACACAAAGTTAATAGTGTGACGTACTTCATCATATAAACTTCATTGTTGTTTCGTTTGCGTATCTGTACTCTTCAGGTTAAAAATATATGAGGTGATTAAACTCAAGAAAAGCTACCGCACCGCTGCAAGTCATGCAGGGGTTAGAAAACAGGAATCAAAGCTAAGTAAGCCCAATTAAAGGCATTAAGAAAGAGTTAAAATATATGACCGGCTATAGTAAAAATTAAAATGTAGATTTTCAGACCATTAGAAAGGCCTTATCACAAGCTTTCAATTGATGCTTTGTTCTAACTAACTGATCAATAATTGGTGAAGATATGATTTTTTCAATTTTACAATCATAGGTCTTTTACAAACATTGTGTGAACTTAAAATGCCCATTTCTTCAAAACATAAATTTCTGACAAGGCGACAATTAGTGCCGGGTTTTGCTATAGCGGGTCACATATCGTATCTGCACTAGACTTACATGTTGATGAGTTCAGTCTGCACTGCACGGGTCCGTACTGTTTCGGGAAACTGTCCTCTGCGTTCAGGACCGTGTTGACAACTACGTCAAAGGCGGTTTCAGGCATCAGACGATTCCGGAATATTTCGAAATAGTCGTCCTTCTGGAGGGTGATCAGTTCATCGAGACCGCCCGTGAGGTTTCCCTCAAACCCGTCGATCAAGTCGGTCTCCGCGAACTGCCAGCTGAACGTGAAGTTGGAGGCGTACGGGACGATCGAGCAATTGAAGACGGATGGAGGAGCTAGATAAGACAAAATAGAGAAATATAGGTAACCATTTGTTTTGCATTTGTATAATTGTACTTTAAATTAAGGTGGTGATTTTTCAGGTGTTACATGAACATGAATTTAGTTTGATTGAAAATGAGCAAAGAAAAATAGGCTTCGCTGGGAATAGAACCCGAGTGATTTAATTATCCTTGGATTAGTGCCTGGTTTTTATAGCTTCGGACTATTCATGCAATGAAAAGCTTTTCATGGGAACATCCCTCATTCAAGGGTCTTTGTGGCTCGATGGTTGAGCATTGGTCTAGGAACCCAAAGGTCTCCGGCTTGATCCCTGAAGAAGCCTATTTTTCTTTGCTCATTCTAAAAAATTTAAAATTTATCTAGTCAGTTTCCTTTCTGTTTGAATTCAACATGAATTTTGAGCCATATAGGAAAAATTAGCAATTGAAGATGGACAGAGGGGCTAGATGACAACAGAGGAATATTTATAAATTTGTTTTGCATCTTAAACTTTAAGAGACAGTATCATTTTGTTATGCCATGAATTTGGTGGTCACTTTCGTACATAATTATTTCTCAGATTTTATATTTCATGTACTTTATATAGCAAGCACAACATTTAAAACCTAAAGAAACATTAGCATGAATTTCTAGATGAGCACAAACAAGAGTGTCCAACCACAACGGCAAACAAATAATTAACCCGTTCCCTACAAGTTTAGATAATCCCCATAGACTTTGTACACAACCCACTCGGTTCCCGTGGTCAAGTGGTTAAAACAAAAAACCTGATAACAAAAAACATAAAGTAATAAAGGAAATCTCACCCATCCTTATCCTGATGCTGAACGTAGTTCCAGATTCGTCCGTGTACGTGAAGCGATAGATGGTCGACGGCATGAGTGATGACACTTGTAATGTGTACGCCACATCACAGTCACCATAGACGTGCAACTGCTCCTGACTGTACAGATAAAACAGCATTTATAGCACAATTTCATCTACTTAAACAAAAATCCACCCCAGACCAATGCTATGGAAATATGGTTTAATGCGCAAATTTGCTTGTGCTACTCCAACACGATTTTTGTGATTATGAATTGCAATAAATGATTGATGGCATATTTGATGTGATAATTAGCGCCACTAGCAAGTTGCTACCTCACCATATACCTGCTATTGGGATTGCCTTATATATATTAAAGGAAACAGGTTACAGTTAACTAACACCTCAAAACTATCCTTTGATAATATCAAAGTGAATATCTATTGAAATAAAGTCCACCAGCAGCAATTAAGATAAATGCGTCTTTGAAAATATTTGTATTTTAACTTTTTATTCATAATTAATGCATAAGAACCATTAATGGGTCTGCAGATCTAGACTATTTTTACTGGCATAGAAACCTACCCACCCGTAACATTCCTAGACAATGGAACTAGTCTTCTTCTGCAGCCCCAGGAAGACATAATATAGCATGATGATGAGTTTTCGAATCATAATTTTTGTTCTGGCAACCTATTTCACTGTTTTTAAATTTGCTATTTTGTAATTTTCAATGGAATTGACTATCAAAACTATTCTCTTGAATACATTGCATCATTGGGTGGTGGTTCCCTTTTGGACAAAATTAAAGACATTCATTACCTGTATGACCCGTCTGTGCTTTGCCGTTCTTGAGTGATGTTGAATCTGTCCTGTGCAACCCAGCCGAGTTGAACGCTAGATGGTGTCTGCTCAATGATGGTGAACTCTCCATTGGACACAGAAACTGTGACGGTAAGGAAATCAGAAAATATAGTCTTCTTTTTTTACAGAAAAAGTGCAAAGAAAACATAAAAACATAATTTGAATGCTAATTGCATGATTTGCTGATGATTTGTTAAATTTGATGCAAGGAGCATTAACAAATCACTTGACCAAAGAGCTCAATCGAATACATAAAACTAAATTTGAACATAAATTCAAGGCAATTCGAGGCTCTCATTTCCTAAATTGAATTGATTGTCAATACAATTGAAAGTGTACAAACATGGCTGAGAAAACCTGCATTAATTTATAAATCTGGACTCTGCTGTAAGACAGAAAATAATCATGTTTGAACCAAGCAGATTTGCGCACTCAGTCATACGATCAAACTTGCAATTAAGTGTGACATTACAATCGATTGTAACTCTTTCTGCAGCTGGGCCGGGGACAAGTACATCGTAAGTAAGAACAAAAGTAATCGTACCCAGACTGACAGGAAACTCGGCAGGTAAACTGAGCTCGGTGAGTGGCGGACCCGCACTGGACGTGACGGTGAAGTTGTACGATGCCCCCGGTCGCAAATCCTCCACCGTGTACTCGGTCGTAGAGCCGGGGAGGTTGACGCTACCGGAATGAATGCATTCGGGACGATCCGTGTCCGCGCTGGTGAAAGCAATGGTGATGTTATCGACAATGCTGTCCCCAGTCTGAATGCCTAACGTCACAGAAGACTCAGTGGTTTCTTGGGCACTGACTTGCGGTTCAGATGGCCCTGGACATAAAAAAGAAAAGATACAAAAGACAATGAACAAACAAAGTAAGGTTTCTCCTGGGATTCGAACCCGAGACCTTCAGATTGCCAGACCAGTGCTCTACCAACTGAGCTAGAAAGTACTTTATATTTGTTTATATTTATACTTTATATTTCTTATCAGTTCCTCTCTGTTTGAAAATGATACAAAAAGATAATTCATGCATGATATCGATCGATCAACCAAAATTGTTTTCGTTTCGTTCAACTGACAACTAAATTCATAGGCATGCAGCCACCCAAAAACATTTGTTTGCTTTATTTGCTTGTGAGTACTACATGTAGCTATGATACATGGCCACCTCATAAAGGAGAATTCTTACACAGGACCAAGATAGGTAACTAATTATGTTATACATGTATATATTAAGAAAATTGCCAGCCTTATCGAGCAATGTGTCAAGTTTTAAACTGACAAAACAAAATAAAAATGTACATTTTACTCCCATGTCAGGCCACAACCATGAAAAATGTTTTGATCAATATGTATATAGGCAGACAGAAGGAAGTGTACAGAATAAATGTTATTTGGGTGACAGTAAGTTTCTATTGTGCGCTACCATGATTGAGGCAAAAATTGTTTTAGCAACCCAGCATGGCCACTAGCCCAATAAGTCAGTGTTTAGCGCTGTGTTGATTTAACCCCCTGCCTATGGAAACCTGGTGGACTATACACAAAGCGCTTAACAGATGATTATCAATCATATTAGGCGCAATATAAATCACGTATATTATTATAATTATTTATATAATAACGTTTTCAAAATCTCATGGGCCTTAATGGTAATTAAGCAAATACAATACTAAGCAAAACTCACTCAATCTGAATTCAAATGGTGGAATATCTGCGCCAACTCCAGTAATAGTGCCATTGTAGTACCGCCCAGGTTGAAGGTTGGAAAAGGTAAACATATTCGGTGAAACAAATGTCTGACCGACGTTGTCTGAGGGCGTTATATCAGAACTGTACGTGGTGGCCGCCCTGTTACCGAATATGTACGTAATGGCTGTGTCGTTTCTCATGAACTCGAAAAGCTCATCAAACTTAGGGTCCTCTGTAGAAACAGAACAATTGTACAAAATCAATTTAACATACGTTTTCAGCCAATGTACTGTTGGTACTATTTAAAATAAATGGTTGTCAGAATTGTGCATTGTAATATTATTAAAATACTTAATATCAACATTTAAATGATCACTTTTTTATTAACATTTTTATTTCATATTCATTTCAATTTAATATCATACCCTTTGAAGTTTTATTAGCAGTACTACAATTAAAATAATAACACTTTTTAATTTACCTTATTATCATTACAATCAATTGTATAATATTTATATATGAAATTAATTATTTTACAAATTTAATCTGTATATCGTTCATATCATGTGTTTCTTATGTGGAAACTGAATTTATCAAATTAATTCAAATCACTATAACAGTATGAATTACAAGTGACAATCATCATGTAAAGCACTTAGTTATGATTACCAAACATATAGGGTTTATTATATCCCTCATAACAATGTTCTAGCCATGTGATTGGTCGAAAAGCTGTCACGTGTTCAAGTATAATTTCTCCCTACATCGCCCAGAGAGGCACAGTACTTTGGTATAGTACCTTTTTTGTCAGACTTTTTTGTTGGGTGATGGATGCAAACTATGCGTTGCCTCGGTGATCTGCGAAGGTAACTACATGTATCATGCCTCGGCATAGTACCTTCGCAGATCACCTCGGCACGTATAGTTTTGCCATCACCCTCCCCAGTCGATGGTTATTTGCTTAATATATAAATCAAAACATTATAATTTTATTATTATTTACCCATGCAGAACTGATCTGATATCTCCATACTGCGCTGCTCCTCAAAACTATTCTCGGCGTCTAAGACTGCAGTGACGTACACCGTGTAACAGGTTGATGGAAGCAGCATATTGAAATCCTGCATGAGCTCTTCAGTCGATAGGGTCTGTCCTGGAGATTCGTACCTGCGTAGGAGGAAAGTTGAATTGTTCATTACATTTAAGGCCATGTAAAACTAGATGGATCTTCGACTGCGCGCAGTCGAATATGATGCCTCCGCCATTACGCAATTTATTTATATCAAGCCCAAATCAACATGTACACAGAATTAATTCTGTCAACGCAATTTTGATGGTACTCTGTCTTTTAGATCTTGACGTATCACAATTATGAGCTATAAGTGACCTTGACCTTTGCCCTCATGACCCCAAAATCTAATGACTACAATTGTTCCCTAAGATACATTCAGGTATCAAGTTGGATTTAAATCTGATATTCAGTTCTTGAGATTTCCAATCTCAAGCTACTTTTACATATAATGATCCCTGTGACCATTGACCTTTGACCCCCAAAATCTAATCAGTCTATTGGCTCTCCACGGAACATACATGTACCAAGTTTGGTCAGAATCTGTCAATCCCTTCTTGAGATAACACGATCACGAGCTATATTTGCATATATAATGAGCTCTGTGACCTTTGACCTCATGACCCTAAAAATCTAAACAGATCATTGGCCCCCCAATATACATACATGTACCAAGTTTAGTCAGAATCCGTCAATCCGTTCTTGAGATAACGCGATCACGAGCTATTTTTGCATATATAATGAGCTCTGTGACCTTTGACCTTTGACCCCAAAATCTAATCAGATCATTGGCCCCCCAAGATACATACATGTACCAAGTTTGGTCAGAATCCGTCAATCCGTTCTTGAGATAACGCGATAACGAGAACGGGACGTACGGACGGACGGACAGCCCGAAAACATAATGCCTCCGGCAACTTCGTTACGGAGGCATTAAAAAAACACATAGTTGTTTATGCAGGATATTTTCAAAAGTTTGTTTGATTACATGTATTTTTTTGTTTTGTTTATTCATATATTACATTTATTATATTTAAGGCTATGTTAATACAATATTTTGTTTGATTACAAACTTGTATCTAAATTATTAACATTAGAGCATATATGTGTAGTAGCTGTACTATAGAAATGGTCAAAATGTCATAGTAATGCAAGATTTCTTTTTTCCTGCCAGGCAGCTTGGGATCGAGACTCACCAGGGGTGCTTTTATGTTTTGTCTTGTTTTGTAAATTCATTGTTCATTTTATATCGTTACATTGTACTTTGCTTGAAATGCCAAATAAATAATAAAAACAAAATTATTATTATCATCATGATTTGTATTATCATTATCATTATTACCTGCTGTCAACCATCGATACGAGACGGACTTCATAACGGTCGGGAGATCCGCCGACGGGAAGGTCCCAGCCAAGCGCAACATCAGTCCTGGTTATATTGGTTTCATTCAAGTTTGTAACAAATGAAGGATCTGTCAAGGAAGTAACAAAATATATTTTTAATAAATTGATTTTGTTTTTAAACCGTCTCTTAATTAAGGTAGGAGGGGCTCGTTGCTCCATTCCTGGAGGATAGTCAAACTGTTCAAAACGACAAGCCCCTCCTACCATCCATTAGCCTGGTGCACATATGGTTGCCCGTGGCTAGTATACCCCCCGGGGAGTTAATAATGTGTACAAGACAATTGTGTGAGTCTGAAATGTACCAAATGACCAGGGATCATAATAATGAAAGCGCTTAGAGGCTGTTCTCTGCATTAGGACACTATACAAATTACGTTTTTGATCCTGTTTGTTTGTTGTTTGTTGTTTGTTGTTTGTTTGTTCGTCACCAGTCTCCTGTGCACATTTTCACAGATATCTCAACCAAATTTTCATAGAAGCTTCGTGTTCATCTAGAATAGAACCCATTCAATTTTCAAGGTCAAAAGTCAAAGGGCAAGGTCAAGGTCACGCAAACATCAAAATTTGAGTGTTGGCGGAGGTATGCACTCCCGGAGTGCACTGCGTCTAGTCATTATTATTATTATTATTATTATCCCCCTAGTTACAATAACTCTTACCCGAGCTGTAGTTCCTTTTGAGAATTACAAGCCCAAGAAAGAATGACATCAGTTCTTTCCAGGACTACCGCAGCCTTTCTTAGGACTACTCAAGAAAGAATACCAATATAGCCCTTTTCAGGACTCTCCAATTCCTCCCTTCTAATTACATGGTGCAACCACTAACCGTTTGTATATCTGCTTCACATAGGAAGCCAGTACTTACAAACAACATAAACGAAAAAGACTTACCGGTTCGTAGCGACAGACTGAAACTGACATCAGCGACGGGGTCATAGGTGAATGTATAAAGGCTTCCCGGAACAGTCAGAGGAAACACTTGCGTTTGTGATGAGACGCAGTCAGCAAAGCTAGACGTGTTTCTCTCATCGGTGTCATCGGTTTGGCGAAGAATGGTCACATCGTGGGTTGAATTAGACATCCATGATAGAATGACAGAATCGGCAGTTCGGTTAACAATGGTGAAACTGCCGCGGGGTATTGAATCTACAAAAGGAGGGAAAATAAATATGATATATTAAACCGAGTAAAACAAGAACACAGGGCTCCGTTGCTGTAAGATTGATTGTACGATTTCTGGCTTACTGTATATCTTTTACATTTCATATGCAAGGAATTACAGTTTTACTTGTTACCTACTTGTAATTACTTGGGTGTAGGGACGTAAAACAGTAGATGCTTATTTGCACCACATGACATTTAAGTTATTCTGTTATTTTGAAATTGTATTCCTCCTGTCAAAAAGAACACCCATCTAGAACGGCAGCCTTTTTTTCTCTCTCTTCACAAAGGTCTTTATCAAGGTCTTTAAGATACATACGTGTACATATAATAATTGTAGATAAAGATATAAGGTAGATATTTTTGTAATCGTATGATGAATGAAATTACGCAGCTATAACGTGAAATATTCTTTTAAATTCTTATAAACTTTTAATATGTAATATTATTTTTTACAAATGTATATATTTTGATTTTTTAATTCATGTTCAATTTAGTTGTAAGACTGCGAATCATGAAATCAATAAATATCATCTATCTATCATTCTATCTATCTAGATGGGTATTTTTGCTTGCTTCTCATGTGTATTTGTGGACTTCATGTCTTCATTGCTTGTACTTTTATCAGATTGTGGGCATAACCAGAATTTTAATTTGAAGACAAAATGCTCAAAATTGTACCTGTGGTGGCGTTGACAAACGTTGCTTCACTTGAACTAGCAGGCACGTCTGCCGATGCCGCGTCAACTGCCGAACGAGCGACAAACTCGTACGTCAAATCGGGGCGCAGTCCCGTGACAACGTAATCGCCCGCCATGTCTGCTGATATTGTGAATGAGTCGTCATGGGCACAGACGTTGGGATCACTTGACTGGATCCCGTAGCTGATGTTGAACGCATCCAACTCACCTGTGCCTTTTTGAACATTGAGTGTCACAGTGGTTGCCGTGAAATCGACAACTGTTACGTTGGGACTTGACGGAGCTACATAAAATAAGGAAAAGAAAGGAACAAGAGTATTGACAGTTAATTCATAGATATTATAACATAACAATAACAGGATTGATATGTTTATAAAGAGCCTAATATGATACAGTATCATCTCTATGAGATTTACACTATTATAACCCTGGACACAGGATACAATTCCAGCCCGCACGTAGAGAGTGCACCAACTCCACTCCCTGGGGAGCATTCCTTCCTATCGGCCCATGAGCATTAACACATTTATTTCCATATTTCAATAATACTTCATCTTCTAGGCTGTATAGGGTCTATAGATGTATGCTAATCCTATTACTTTGCTTATCAAAAAATAAAAAAATAAAATAAATGTGGTCAAATTGTCAAACCCAAATCTTCACATTTATTCACATCATATATTACTTACCAAGACGGAAGGCAACCGTAGCAACCATACTCCCTATAGTTATTGTTGCATTGTACAGCACACCAGGCTGTAGGTTGGCAAAGGTGACGCGGTTGTTCGTTCCCGGCGAGATGACGACTCCATCGGTTGGGTCGACGCTGAAAGTTGGCGTGCTTCCTGCCGCCCAGCCGTGCAATACCTCCACAGCTGAATCATTCATGGACAGGACCATCGCTTCGTTTGCAAGAAGTGGATCTGAAATATACAAAAACAATAGGCACTTTGAAACAAACTAATATATGGAGACTATTACTTGAAGTGAAAATAGCATTGTTGAAGTGGATTGAATTAAATTTATTTTCAACTTACTGTATCACAAAATCTGGCTGAATGGAATCTCTCACCAAATGATGCACGACAAGCCATTTCATTAAAAAAAACATTTCAGGGACATTTGAGTACCTTAATAATGCTAGATTTCACCCGGAGAGCCCACCACAGGCTCCTCAATTAGCCGCACAAACCCTATAACCACCACGTACATTTAAGAGTATATATCCACTTGTGGAGTTTGTTTGCAATATACAAAAGAAGAATAACTAGAAGGACAAAATATAATATCAAGGCCAGGTAGGAAATATGCCTTTTCAAGCTGCAAACAATTGTACAGAATTGTTTTCGTTACTTGTAAAACTGGGCCAATAGCAAAAAGCTAACAATATGAAGAAAAAGAATAAGCTGGAATTAATATAGGAGATTTTTATATATAGTACTGCTTGTAGACAAGTAAACAACATAATCACTTAGTTCGCTAATTTTTAATGATATGGCTGTTGGTGCTTGCTGAGCAGCAGCTCACCAAATAAATTTCACAATCAAGAGAACAGAGACATTTATTTGTGTCTTAAGCAAAAGCATCGTTAATTAATGATTTCTTTTCCATCAGTATACAAATGGTGCTCCATAGATGTAGATGTTTGCAAACCATGGTTTACATAAACCTCCTTTGTAAATTCCAGCCCTAGTGTATAGACCTGTAGTATGACAGAAAAATGCAACTCACCAGTAGTGATTTCAATAGGTACTGGTTCACTGTACTGCTCGACGAAGACATCAGTTGCATTCAGAACGCTCCTCACGGCGGCGGTATAATCGGTGGATGGTATGAGACCACTAACATCAAGCATCACGACCCCGGTCACAAACTGTTGCCCAGGGGGCGAATACCGACCGTCCAGGGTGGAGGACAGCCACACGAAGTAGCCATCGGAGTTGCTGGGAACTGCAGGGGCTACCCAGTTGAACTCAACTGACGTTTGCGTAAGACTTGAAGCTGCCAGGTTCTCCACAGGCCCGGGGTCTGTATTGTAATGGAGAATGAAGGAAAGAAGGGACAAAGACAAAATTGCGATCAATGTTAGTCGACAAAAATCTCACAAAATAAAAGTAATATTGGTACCTGGAACCCTTAAGTCAAGACGAACATACATGTACTGTTTCAGAATGGGCTTATACAGTGAGGTAGGAGTATATTATTATTTTTTTTATAATGTTCCCCTCCTTGTTTGTTGCTTTTGTTTTTGCCTCCTAATCAACCCCAAAATATCACTAATTTATAAATTATATGCATTATGTAAGCCTATATATTATTATATTACTATATTACAAAACTTATTAACACATTTCTTCAAATTTTCAATATAAAGGTAACTTCGGGAAAAAAAAAATGTTGTTTTTAAATGATACCTACTGTAGTACTTATTGCATATCAAGGTACACTAAATATCTTTTAAGATACAGTGATACGAGGTACCTGTTACAATAAACAAACTTTTTTCAAAGGTCCAGGTTCAATGTATTTTCCTTTTTAAAACCCTGATACAACGGGATACCTGATAAACCAAGATAATTTCATGGGCCCAAGGTGCATTATATAATGATGCTTTTCTGTATCACATTGTAATTTTTATTTTTGTTTTCATATCTCAAATTTGGGAAATATGTTTGGTAATCGTTTACTTTTTAATTTTCGCATTCCAACCTTTCATATCAACTTACCAGTTCTCAGAAGGATGGAGTGGATAGATCCTTGTGACAAGGTATAGTTGTATTCTGTGCCCGCATCCAGGGATTCTTCAATGATCGACGCATTGGCGCAGACGCCGGAGGATACAGTCATATCACCTCGAGAGACCGTGAAATCCACATCAGACAGGAATCCGAGAACAACGTCCACACCACTTACAGATAAGACAGACAGCTGACCATCCGCTATGTTTGTTGCATCTGAAAAAGAAAACAAAATAACAACAAATTTTCACTTAATTTGGTTAATTTTTAAGAGCAATAGTATCACAGTTCGTACGACTTGTTATCTCTCTCCATCAGGATTTTCCCCAAGCAACGCTGTCTCAGCAAATACATTATTTTGCTTTAGGGGAGCGGCATTACCCGCCATACAGATTATGGTGCCACCCCTGCCTCTGAAGATGTTGTAAACGAGGGACACACCTGCACCACCTGTACACTGCACCCTGCACATTGTATATAGTGCACAGAGAACAACCACCATCACTTCACCAACAGCACATTACCAACAGCATGCAACACAGCACATCCCTCTCCAGGACAGAGTTTACGCTTTTGGGAGAGTAATTCTTCAAGGTTCAAGGTTCCATACTTGTATATTGACACCAGAAGGATATCAAAGCATAACGTCCATACCCCTTACAGATTTGGTCGACAGCTCAACATTATCCGTGTATTATTTGTCACATTTCTGTAATTGCAGATGTTTTTAATACAAATTCAGGCTGAAGTATTCAACCAGGAAGGAAATAGCAATGTAATATTAAGGTAATTCATTCAGTTTGATTTAGCTAGTAACTTTGTTAACATGTGCAAAAAGTGATGAATGGTTGGTATGATGTATATTTTTGTTATCTGATATGTCCACTAGGTATCAGGTGAAAATTTCAAGTTAACCTGTTCCCTTCCAGATTCTAAAATATCCATAGACTTTGTGCACAACCCACACGGTTGCCGTAGTCAAGTGGTTAAATGGACGTTATATGGCCGGGTGATGACAAAAAAATGCAAAGTGATATTCACTAACTCATTGCGCTGACTTTGTACACGGTTACGATTATCCAGTCGATAATTTAACATCTGAACACTTCAATCGTAAATATCTTTTCAATAAAAGGGAAATTTGAAAAACCGAAACCTGTCCCATGCTTCTATTGTTAATATGAATACACACAAAAAAAAGAGGAGGAAACTGCTAGAATTCCAATTGGATTTTGAGGATGTTGCAATGCTACTAGATCCTTTTAAAGAAAACTTAATTACTTGTAGACTGCGTCACGGTCAGTGGGGGACTGCTCCTCTTCGTGCCATTGACGATCGCCGTGATCGAGAACAAATACTCGGTGGCTACTCTCAGCGGTGACAGAGCAATGTTCATATCGCTTGTGGTCCATGTCTCCGAGAGGCCATTGCAAGCATCCGATGTCGCCTGGATCTCATACGTGATTTGGTCGCCGCTGCTCGCGCTCCAGCTTAGCTCGATGCTGCTGTAATTGCTCGATGTGACGAGGAGATTGGTGGGTGCTTCAGGAGCTATAGAAATAGAGGATGGAAATGAGAATAATGATTATGATTAGTTCTACTTACATAATGTATACTAGGATAAATCTATTTCTTTGGGCTTAAAAATTACTTATTCATATTAACCAAAAATTTACAATTAAGAAATTAAAAATAGCAACCAATGTCTACAAATCTAACTTTCACACAAAGATTCAAAATATTGCAAAATTATATCATGACGTAATTTAAGAGGTAAGATGGTGATGACAGGATTATCATTTACTAGTTTTGAAACTCTATTCTATTATTTTACTACTTTTCACAATCATTGTATTCGATATATATTCTTATTTCTATCAGTTATTTTGTCTCGGGTTCGTATCCCCGCAGGAATCCAATTTTCTTTGCTCCTTTTCATTTATATTATATATTTCTGATCAGTTTTCCTATATGTTTGAATTATTTGTTTGTTTTTTCCTAACAGAAAACCATTCAGATTGGGTTGAGTCAGCTCTGTGAGTGTTGGGTCCTACCTATGTAGACCGATATCTCTGAAGATTCACCAGCGCAGCATGCAACAGCAATAGTATACTGTGTGCCTGGGCTATGCAGTCCATTGAAGGTAGGAGTGCGCTGGTTCAAATTAATGTCTAAAATACCCTCAACAGGATTGATGATGGTAGTACTAATGGACCCTAAGTGGTTAAAACTACCTTGGGGATTGGGTAACTTACCTGTGAAGACCGACATCTCTGACGATTCACCAGCGCAGCAGGCAACAGTAATGGTATACTGCGTTCCTGGTCTCAGTCCACTGAAGGTAGCGATACGCTGGTCCTGATTAACATCTGGCGAGCCCTCGACAGGAGAGATGGTGACTTCATAACCGGTGAAGTTCATATGCGATCCCATGTCACCCCATGCAACTTGAAGACTGTTGGGCTCGCATAGCACCACTATGATCTCACCAGCCACTGGTCCATCTGCAATTAAACAGTACAAACAAAATATATCAGAAATTATATTTATAACAATCATCATTAGCAAGACGAGATGAATTATGTATTGCTGGTGCAGTTTTGGCAACTTCAAGGCAGTTGGGCTCACAAAGAACCACTATGAACTCACTGGGCATTGGCCTATCTGCAATAGAACAGTATATACAAAACATATCAAATGTATCAAAAAGCTTTCAAAACTAGCAGTTCCTTCGTCCAGGCAAAAACTGACAAGTACTGTACTGAAACATGGAACTTTATACATAAAACAGGTAGGGGGGGGGGGGGAGGTGGGAACAAGTACAGACTAGGGTGAACAAGATTCACAAACAAAAGTGGGACATCCAAAGTTGAAGAGGGTATATACCAGAGAAGTGTAGGATATTACTAATCATATTTATAACGATCATCATTAGCATAAGAAGATGAATTATGTATTGCTGGTGCAGGGTTGGTGATAAGACAATTATGATAACACAACTATGATTATGCTGGCCTTTCGCTCCTGTGCCATACAACAGTGATACAAACATAAACTGGTAAACAAATAATTATAATAGCAAGTAAAACAATGTTTGTCTTCATGTGGGCCATCGCTCTTGATGGGTTAAATGAATACCAATCTAGGTCTATCCCACCTGTTGACATAACGTCAGTTGGGTTGAGGGGGATGTCACTCCTCTGAAGTGGGAAGTCTCCCGACGGGTTCAGGACGCTGCCGACCTCAAAGGTGTAATTCGTGAGAGGCGTAAGGCCCGTGTCGATGTACGTGTAATCCGCGGCGCCACTTTCGACAGGTACTGTAGCTGCAAGAGTCCTGTCCATGGTGTTCAAGTTAGTGACATAAATCTCAAAGGCATCGTGGGGATCGGTGGGGTCAGGCGGTGTCCAGGTGATGTTGGCGGTCAAGACGGTGACTCCATTTACTGTTAGGCTAGCAGGAGAGGCAGGTGCTGCAAATGATAACGATAATAATATGTTGATATTAAAAACTGGAAAATAGTATCAAACTACATAAAAGGAGATACAATGATTGGTTAACTAGGTTGAATAACTTAATAATAATAATAACAATGCATTTATATAGCGCATTTTCCATATAGAATGTTCAAAAATGCGCTTAAATAATTATTTAAATTATTATTACCCAGGTACATTTCAAACCCACACAATGATATTGCATACTTTCTCAACTCCCCGGGAGCATACTAGCCGAGCTGCCACTGATGATGGCGCTAAGGCTAGTTAACACCCGACCATGGTACCCATTTATACACCTGGGTGTGCCACCCAATATTTCGACAAAAACAATACAAAACATAAGGGGACAATTTTAGGAAAAAAACAAAGAAATACATAAAGTGCGCCCCCAAGTCCAACCACGCTACTCCACTGTCTACATCATTCACCCATTACATTTACATTAAAAATGCTTTGGAACCACAACTTGGGACTTGGTAGTCGATATTGCCAACTGGCATACAGTAACAAATAAAATGAAAGTATTTCAAACATTTTGCAAAAGAAAGAAAGAACAGTGATTGCTTCACTAGCTGGGATCACTTACCACTTCGAATTGACACTTGCGCCAATGCTACTGGAATGGCTGCTAACTCTGTAATGGTTACGTTGAACACCCTTCCTGGCTCCAAGATTGTGATTGGGCTCATTGTAGCCATGACAATGACTGGAGTTTGCACTGCACTAGATGGACTAGCCTCAACAGTGTAGGTTGTGACTCCTGGGTAGGCCCTCCACTGAAGTTGTGCCGAAGTTGATGTCACTTCAGTCACAGCTATCTCACCTTCTCCGATGTCCACTGGAATATGAATAATAATAATAATAATATGAACATTTAATCTATAGCGCGGCTACTATAAATATTTACTCTACTGCGCTTAAATAATTATTCGAAATATTATCACCCATGGTCATCAGCTACATTACAAACCAACACAATGATATTGCGTACTTAAAATAAGTAGAACAAAAGTTATACAAAGGGCAATAAATCATTTTAAACATGATAGGGGAAACTGACCAGAACAATTTAACATAAATGAACATGAGCAAAGAAAATAGGTCTCCCTCTAAAATTAGAATGCAAGATTGCCTCCGGATTGCTCTACCAACTGAGCAAGAAATCTCTTGTGATGGTTGTTCATCCCCGATAATGTTTAAATTAATCGAGGTGGTCAGAAAAATGGCTATTAATTAACAGAATATCCCACTACATACTGATTGCCATAAATTTGTACATCGATTGCTATATCAATCATGAGAATATAATAATCCATTTACATTAACCCTATGTAAACCCACTTGGCCCTGTATAACTATATGGACATTGCAACAGCTAGTAGCGAACAGGTTTATAGTACAGTCTAAAATTGATGGCATACTAAAGGCTTAAAATAAACATATCCATTTAATATGTTGTATGACTTTTGTGGCATATGATAATAGCTATAAGATCAAATAATAATTCAAGAATTCAAATATTAAACAAGAGGTGCAAACAATGTAGGTCGTTTGATATGAATACTCTATGTCATATATGTGTTTTAATTTATGACAGCTTTCTGTATTTTGATAACTATAAACATCTTAGAGGTTGTGTCTAGGTTGTTTTGTACTGATCAATTGAGGGGTTTAAATGCAAAAAAAAAAAAAAAAAACTTTTTTACTAATTTGAGATTATTGCGATTACGTAACTCTACTGAAAAAACGGTGCATATAACATATCTTACATTTGTTATAGTCCTCTTAAAAAAAGTGCAACAAACATCAAAATTGTAGTGATACAGGAGGTTTTATTAGCCCCTTGACTAATGGAACCGGGGGGGGGGGGGGGGGGGGGGGGGGCTACGTACAAGTATATGAAGGGAATGGGTTAAACAGCAAGAAAGGGTAACAAAAAGCAAAGAAACTAACGTGTTGTATTGACGATGTTCAGACTCTCGCTGTTATACGTGTCCTCCGCCACTAGCGAACTGACGAGGGCGATGTTATGCTCCGCTCCTGCAGTAAGATCCATGAAACAGTGGCTCGTCTGACTGGAAACATAAGTCGCCGAGCTGATCACCGACATTGGCATTTCAGTCTGAGCAATGGACACGTCGGTCTCCTCTGCTGCCGGGTCCGGAAACCAGCTAATGCAGATCTCTGTGAGCGATACGCTCGTTACAGTTGCATTTGCCGGTGAACTGAGTGCTGCAGACACACGCAAACACAAAAAAGAGATTTAATGGATTTAAAGTCAGCGCCTGCGATTCACATGTATGACAAATGGATTGTAATCAATCTCATTTTTTTCTAAATTTATAATCTGCTCTTACAATTTCTACACTGGAGGTTCCTCACAAAATAATTATCTTTTGAAACGCCCACTCAACCAGACTCTACTTTATTATCCCTTTATAAATTACAAGACAAAACTGGAAGAACAGGTTTATAAAAAATTATTAACCCGTTCCGGACTCATTGATTTTGCTATAACATGTAATCACCATAGACCCAAGCCCAAGTATTTTCGGGACCAGTCCTGAACAGGTTAATAAGATGTGTTTGTGGATAGTGCTTCCACAGAGCTTTTGTAACCCAGGAAGATAGTTTAGATGCTGCAGCTATAGGCTACAGTGTGTAAGAGTCCCCCCCCCCCCCCCCCCAACCGAAAATATATGCTTTATTTCTAGCACCACTTTCTTCAGGTCAGAATGAACTCATACAAAAACCTGGTTATGTGACATCACAATGCATGGAAAGGTGTTTCAAAGCTCACCTGTGTATGAAGACAAGGCTACAACAGAGCTTTCGTAACCCATGAAAAGAGTCTTGATGGTACAGTTGTACAGCGTGTAGGAATCGAGTCCCGATAGATCCGTCGGACTTGTTGCACTGCTGAAGTTCTGCACTGCCGTATTGTCGTAGCGACTGCATGAAGCCTCGAAGCTGTCGCTGCTACCATTAGTGGGTATGTCGAAAGAGAGACGCAGAGTTGAGTCTGTGGGACTGATCGGTGACAAACCAACGTTCTCCGGTGGTCCAGGTACTAGAGTGAGATATTGAATGGAATGTACAAATTAGGTAAATTTGATATACTTTCATGCGATTTTTAATTTTTTTCCACACTTTCAACAGATTATAAAGCATTCACGATGAAGTTGAACAATTCTAATAATATACTCCATATATAGTGCCTAATCTGGCACTCAAGGTTGTCTGAGGCATTACAAATTAAAAGCAAATCGTTTAGTTCGTCTGACTAGGCCTCCCTCCAAAAGAAGGATAGTTGACAGAGCCCGGCTATTTAGTGCTTAGTAATATATTATTGGGACTAGTCCTGGGCCCCGTTGCAGAAAATTGCGCATATCAACCAATCAGATTTGTGCATTTTGTCACATGAACTGATTAACAAATAATTGCAACTTTACAATCGATTGCATCTTTCTGCAACGATGCCCTAGATGGGTTATGAAAGTCTTTGCTACTTCTATTAAATGAATGCAGTACTTAGTTTTTTTTTCCTAGAAACGGGCAATTATGGGTTTAATTCTTGTTTTATAATTGTATACTTCAAATAAAAAACTATCATTACATACTTATCTGTTTATTGGTCGCAAATAAGGAACTAAGACAATTTATTTTATTGTAATTCTGATCAGTTGTATTAGTTTTGTAATTGTTTCATGACATACCGTGTTCATCTTCATAATAAACTGACAAACAAAAAGAGAATGCATTTTACATACAATGTATAAGACCATTTTACCATCGCATATGCGCGGTCACTAACCTGTACATTCCACGATTATATCTTTTACAACTTCACCGCTGGTCCTTATCTCTACAGTGTTGCATGTGCCAGATTCTAATCCTTGTAGCAATACCTGCCCTGTGGCATCGGCTGTCGCAATCCGTATAGAGGATACGTACAGCCTGTCTCCAAAAGTGAGTCCTGATATGGTGATGTCATTTTCTTCTCGGATTTCCACCACAGAAAAACTCTGAACTGTGAGCCGAAAGGAGGAAATAGGTGCGATATTAATAGCTCAAATACACTACCTGCTTTGCTATCTAAATGGACACAATATCTGAAAATATTGAATCAAAATTCAATCAGGTTTTCACACTTACAGACCCATGTTTGCACAAGGCCTGCCAATTTTGTAGGTTGACCTCCAATTCAGTCTTGAAATCACCCCCTTCCAATTTTCAAAATCAACATTAACAACAAATTATAAGCCAACAACAATCTGAAACTTAAACTTTGTACACAAATTTTGCTTTGATTGACCTGTCTGTGCAAACTGTACTAACAAACTAACACAAAAACACACACAGTACACACACACACAAACACACACACACACATTTGATAGCACAGCAGTGTTCTATGAAAGTTGTTACAGATGTACTTACTCGTGGTAAAATCTGTCTTGTTGGTGGTGCCTTTAAGGTCCTCACCCGAGATTCCATCCGTGTCGACTGCAGTGAGGCATGCCGTGTATGTTAATTCTGGTGTAAGACCCGTCACGAGTGTTGGAGTGACAGCATCGGAATAAGGGCCTCCCACTTGGTTCCCACTTGAATCTGTAGAAGAGAAATATTGAATGTACTTTCATTAGAAGGTTTATCTTCAATACATTTCATATATCATACCTAGAGTAATAGTAATTTCTTTCAAACAAATGTGTTGAATCTTTGTCTTAAAGCAATAATAATAACTAAAGCATTTACCTATTCTATAAATGCAGAGTGTCAGGCCAGAATGCAGTAAGTATTATTTGTTAAATCATTGTTATGACCAGGGCCCCATCCTATAAAACTTTTCTAATTGTTGTAAGTGTCCAATTATGGAAACTATTATGACAACAGACAATCAGCGTCAAGCATTTTAGCTGTTGATAAGGTACTAGTTACAACAATTGGAAAAGTTTATGACATGAGGTCCAGGTCAGGGTTCGAACCCAGGACCTCCTGTGCATGAGGCAGACACTTTAAACTGCTAACAACTATGCCCCATCCCTGCATAGTCTTTACATATCACTAGTATTGTTTCAGGGAAAACATAAAGATATTTGGGGGCTACTTTTTAAGCTTGCCAGCATGCATGAAAACAGCACTTAACTGTAGAATTTGGTCTGCCGAGAACTTGATGCAAACTAAACAAGTATGATTTTCTGAGCTCGTTTTGGCATTTCTGGGGCTAAATCACCCAGCTCCCCATATATTTTGTTCACCGTCTTGTTTTTACCTTGAATGACAAGAGTGTAGGATTCCGCCATGGGGACAGAGTCCCAGCTCACTTGGGCGCTTGTAGAGTACGGCGTAATGACAACATTCATCGGCTCAGCAGGACCTGGAGACAAATGAATGGTGCATGTGCAAAGAGTGATAAAAGCATGTTTTCTTACCAATACAAGATAATTAATAATACAATTAAAGTGATCTATTACATTAAATTTGATATATATATATCTTAAAAGTGATACTTGAGACTTCAAACAAATCCCTTTATCACTGTAAGTTTCTTCTTAATGAGGTGTGAATATTTTACAGAAAGGGATTGCCATTGACCTCGAGAAAACAGTGATAATTTATTTTATTTTTTACCCCCCATTGTGTGAAAGTTGTATGAAAGCTCCCAAGTAATTCAAATAATGGTTGAATTTTGAGGTAAGTATGCCCTTATACCTTGTATACGTTTGTTTCAATGGCAATTAACAATAGCAAAACAAATTTTACACAAGAGAAAAAACAAAATGGCCTGCTTCATTACCAGTCAGTCTCGGGGCCTGTGCAGATTCAAGTGAGCGGAAGCCTCCAGTGATTGAAGTGATGGTGAACGTATACGTCGTTGAAGGGGTCAGGTTATCAAACGAGGCCGATGTCGTGCTAACCGTCTGGTTAAGGTCGTCGGGTGACCCCGTGATCTCGTAGTCATCAACAATGCCCGATGGTGCAGTCCATGTTAGGGTGAGAACACTGGAGTCCTGGGCGAACATAATGGTGGCTGGGTCGACACGCACTGGCACTGTATATATCAAGGAAAACGTGGATAATGCATGCATTAAAGGCATACTGAAGTCAAAGTTGGGTATAGCCAATGCTAGAAATTAAAATTTTTGCCTCGTGGCCCAGGCGGGCAAGGAAAAACAATATTTTTAAACTTCTAGTGGCCCAAAAAATATTTTTGGTGGCCCCAAACAAAGAAAATATAACAAATTCTGTTACATTGGCTTGTCTGATCGGGCCAGCAGAATTTATAGTATCAATGAAATTTGGTGGCCCAAAGTTAATTTTTAGTGGCCCCGGGCCAGCAGGCCTATGCTAATTTTGAGCACTGTAGCGACTACCTAAAGATTACACATACAGCAAAAGATACATACCAGGGCCCCGTTGCAGAAAGAGATACAATCGCTTGTAATTAGTTAAGAAAATCTGCATGTTTCAACCAACCAGATTTGCGCATTGAGAACACATGATATGACTTACAAACAATTGCAACTTACAATTGATTGTACCTATTTCTGCAATGGGGCCTAGATATTATACTAAAAAATATTCTAAAATTTGAATAGAAACATGGTAAATAGTGTCTACATTACATTCAATACATGTCTGTTTTGTGCAAATACTTAAAGCTATGTCTCATTGATTATAAATTGAGTCGAATTTGGTATGATTGTGAAGGTAATCTTGTACTTTACAAGCCTCGAGCAATTCAGATTTTTAACAAATTTTTAAATATTTTTTTATCGATATTGAAAATGAGACAAATTCACCCTCCAAACCAGGCCCAAAGTCACCCCGATCTCGCCGCTTAGATCGATGACGTATACCAAGGGGGTATGGATTCTCTGCTGTGCATGCGCGATCGCCGCGGTATACAGTTTGCGTGCAGTATTTTGTTTACAACAACCATCGCTCGCTCATTTCGACTCGCTCTGTTTCGACTGAATCAACTCGAATGGCGGACGACCTGAATTTAGATTTGAGTTTTGAAGTAAAATATGAGTTAGATGAGACAGAGAACAGCTCCTCAAGTTCCGATGAGGAGAGGGGAATTTAGGAGACTTTGCAGAAGATGAGCTCGAGATCGAGCCGATGCCTGTACCTCCCGCGGCCTGTTTCCGCTGCAACATGTACGGTACATGAGCCAGATCGCTGCGCGCGCACTGCTGTTACAATAATCTTGTTACTTCGCTCAAGCTACTGTAATATCTTGAGAAATAACTTCGCCAGTGTTGATCAGCACGCAATTCCGCAAACAACATCACACATGGATCAATGATATGGGAGTGTACTAAACGTTATCGATGTCACATGGGGCTTGTACTGTAGCTAGCTGAGCTGTGATGATTTTACATCCAATAATTACATCACCAGCGCGCGATCAAGGCTTCGTCGGCTCCGCCTGGGCCCAGCGGCTTGGGTATCCGTGGGCTGGCCGCGCCGGGCAGGGGTGACGCCAGAGTAGCGCTAGCTGGAGCGAGCTAGCTAACCGCTATTAGTATTGCACGTCGCGCTGCTCTCGCACCGTCCAGCGTATAGCTACAGCACGTATAGTGCATTGCAATTGAATCATGATTTCACTCGCAGATTCGGCGATTGATTTACCCATTTTTACCTTATCAGACACATTAATGAATAAAAGAATAACCATATAATGAATATAAGTTGTTGTTTCATTAGTTCAAAAAGTTTAAACCACCATAATTATACAGAAAATAGTTTAAACGACCACGGAAGCCTCGGTATAAAGGGGTATAATCCCGGTATATTATGTGGTAGAAACCGAAGCTTCCTATTGGATAACCCCTTTGATGACGTCAGTACAACATACACAGCTACGACTCCGCAAGTCGCTGGATTGGGGTTTTGAGGCAGTGTTCAATATTTTCAATTTTTTTTCAATTTTAGGATGTGCGAGTACTTGGAAAGTATTATTTTCATATTCTGTATGATCTCAACCCTCTGTAAAGATATAATTTGGTAAATATTTGTTTTTCAATGAAACATAGCTTTAAGAACAAACTGACTGTCCAAACATTCTCATTGCTCCAGCAACCACTTGGTGTAGAGTCCTGGGGGGTGTTTCCCGAAGATCCTAAGTTGAACTTAACTCTAAGTTGGACTAAAACATTATGGAAAGCCATTAGTTTCTTTGAAAAAATGTTGTAAAGTTTCTTTTAAAATGCATAAAATGTTGATTCAAATCATTACTATTTTCTATATTATCAAAGGGATTTCATGTTCGTGATATAAAATTTATGAAAAGTCAAAAATACTTTTTTATTACAAGGCTACAAATGGCTTACCATGATTTTTAAGTCCAACTTAGAGTTATCTTTATGGAACACCCCCCTGGTGTTAAATTGTATTCCCCTTACTTGTGTGATTGGTACATATGAGCCGTCACAACATCTCCCTGTGCACTGACACCACAAGATAAATATTCCTTGTGAGAAATTGTATTTATGGTGTAAAATGATATTCCTCCAGAATTGACTCGCATGTTTGGTACATATTTAAAGGGAATTCAGACCGGTATATTAGACGCGTGGATCCATCTTGCGCACTTTTACGCACAGAATGTAATCCCCATTGGCTCAGTTATAAGTAGCGATCGCAAACTGTCCCACTTCCGAATACCAGAGTCAAAAAAGCATAAAAAATAGTCGCGTTCGGAATGTTTGTACTAGTCGAATGGAGATCCATCAGAGATGTTTACGAGCGAAAATATCACGTAACACGCTTAACCGCAACCGACTTCAAAGTGCCGCTGTTTGATGTCTTAGGTGACAGCGTGAGAAATTCTTGCTGCATGCAATTTCATAAGAAGGCCCGTGTTCAGATATTTCGAAGCACCGCTCTTCGATCGATCCAACACATATCGTGAGTTTACCTCGAGAGATTACGGTGGAGTCGAGTTGGAATTTGCTGACTACCCATTATAACCCACGCATATATGACTTTAATGTCTCAACAGTTCTCTTAGCATAGAAACCATAAGGTAAAGATATAAATGGTGAAAAATTGTATTCCTCCAAAAATTCACTCCCACGTTTGGTACATTACATATATTAGCCGTTACAACATCTCTCTGTGCCCGCGACACTACTTTAGTATAGGCAAAAAGTCCTGGTACAAAAGTGTATGTGTAAAATTATATCCCCCCAAATTGACTCACGTGTTTGGTACATATTAGCCGTCACAGTATCTCCTGGTGCCCCAGAAACCACTAAGTAAAGAGTCACGGTGTATTCGGTTCCAGGAGCCAGGCCCGTGATGTTCGCAGAGGTGGTTGTTGAAGACAGTTCGAGTGTGTCGAACATGGTCCCACCAGATTCTACCACTAGCTGAAGGCTGTCGTATGTACCGTCTGGCGTACCCCATTCCAAGCCGATCGATGAGTCCAGTCGATAGTTCAGTTGGAAATTCACTAAAGAATGATTAAAGTAGAATACATAAGATTACCGACTTACAAGGCCCATTCCAAACAGATCTTATGTGTCCAGTTGAAAATTTAGTTAGAAATTCACTACATGAAGAAAACAAAATTGATGATACCATGTAAACAAATAAAGACAGAAACAAATAATGAATATACAAGATAACAATTAAATACAGAAAGAAATATTAAATACACTAATGTTGTTGGTACTTACAAAGCATACCAAATTCCAAACTAAGTGATTTGTCTTTCAAAAATTCAGTTTGAAATTCAGTTAATAACAAATAGAGGTAATCAAGTAGAAACAAAAATACATAATGAATACACCACTTCAGGCCCGGTCACATCTGAACGGATTGTGAAAACGTATGACAAACGAACAGCAAAATTGTCAATCCGTTCGTCTCTGTTTGTATATGTTTCTTGTCCGTTTCTTGTTCGGTGAATACGTTCCTTGTACGGCGATGTCTGTTCTATCCGTTTGAAAGTAGTCGTCCGCTGGTCGTACGTTTGTTGTACGTTGTGTATCCGTTTTGTTCGGTACTCGTACGTTTCTCGTCCTGTACTTGTCAGTTCGTATCCGTTGATGTCCGTTGACGGATACGAACTGACAAGAAACGTACGAGTACCGAACAAAACGGATGCACAACGCACAACAAACGTATAGTACGACCAACGGACGACTGTATTCGGTGGTGTCCGTTTCAAGTTTTGTGCATGCACAAAACTTTCAAACGGATAGAACAGACATCGCCGTACAAGGAACGTATTCACCGAACTAGAAATGGACAAGAAACGTATACAAACGGAGACGAACGGATTGACAATTTTGCTGTTCGTTTGTCATACGTTTTCACAATCCGGTCAGATATGACCAGGCTAAAAAATACGTTTGAAGTACGTTTTGTTCGTTTCTTATGCGTTCCACATTCGTTTTGACCGGTTCGTGTAAGTTACGCGTACGGTGTTGTCCGTTACTCATACGGTGATGTCTGGTAATCGTGCGTTTTTGTACGTTAAATCCGTTTTATATCCGTTCTTCGAGCAACAATGGAGATTAAGTTCATCACCGAATGATTTTAGTTCGCATATTTTCTATACGTTTGGCATACGTTTGCGCAATCCGGTCAGATGTGACCAGGCCTTAAAGTTGTCACCACTTAACCAGGTGCACCTGTTAATTAAAGGGTAAACTATACCTTGCAAGAGCCTACCCAATGAAATGGAGTCTACTTTATTATTCAGTTCATAGCTATTTGATATTTGTAGATCGTACATTCTCCAACAAGCGACAACAGATAAAGATATATGGACCTTGACACTCGGTCTATGGACAAGTGTCTTAACTTCGCGCGTATCCCAACTTCGCGCATCATAGGCGAGATACGCAAACATTAGAACACGGATACGGCGACGGAAATTTTCAATGTCAACTGAAAGAGCACACATCAATTACTCATCAACCAAAAAATTAGCAAATAAAGAGCGATATTTCTGAAGAAATACTTACTTTTTGTGGTCTTTTTTGTAAATCACAACTTTGGTGTTCCAACAAAATTATGGAGGAGGAAGTATCAAGCAAATTAAACAGAAATCGTTCCAGTAGAACATATTTGTTGTAATCGAAAGGCTGCGCAAAATGCTCCTTTATTCGACCTACCCTTCAAATTTACTTTCGGATCGCGCAATCTCCGTAAATAGCTTGACAACGCTGCGCGTGCTAAGATGCTAATGCGCGCAAAATGTTTGCATCATCACACTGCCATTGAAATGCGTGTTACGGTTTGCTACATGGGATACGTGTTAAGTCAATGGCAGGGTGCCCTATGTATTACGCGCGAAGTAAGGAGACTACCGTACTCGGTGAAGAAGTTCTTGCTGATATGACATAGTCACGGAATCGGGCCATTAACACCACAAATTGTGAGTTTAAATGAAATTGTTTAAGATAAATCGAATCCTCAGAATTTGAGGGGTAATTTATTATTGTTTCATTGAGATTACTGTAATTTTCTTTATCCTAAGCCACTTTGAAAAAATCAGAAATTTTCGTGCGCGAAGTTAGGATACACCTTCATATACTCAACGGGCATTTCCAGCATTTAGAGACATATGTTACATATCTATTTACACATTATGACAAAAAAGCAACATACCTAAAGTCTGATTTTTAATGACTGTCGCACTCTCTGCCTTATCACCACCAATTCCCTTGAACGACCTCACACCAATGGAGTACAGGACGTTCTCTGACAGGCCTGAAATCACTGAAGTCACTGAAGTCTTGTTCGATGTACTGTACAATTCTCCATTCAGCAGGACTTCAAATCCATCCCAATCCCCACTTACAGGAGGGTCAAAGGTCGCAAGAATACCAGTGTTCGCACTCGGTGTAAGTCGAAGATTGCTCGGATCGGCAGGGGCTAAAAATGAAATTTTCAAAGCAAGAAAATCATGTGAGATATTTCATATTGTACACGTATATCAACCTGTTGAGAACTAGAGGGTTGTTAAATTAGTTACCAGCCTTACCTAGACAATTTAATACAGTGGAACCTCTTTATGCCGAGCTCTGTCATCGAGTTACCTGCCATAGCTAGGTAAATTCATAGGTCTAGGTACGTTATATGCATTGCACTATTTTTAAGCCCTGATACAACAAGTTACCTGATATATTGGGCCTATGCGTTGCTTGTTAAAATGAGGTTATCGTGTAACATTCAGGATACACACATAATGGGCCCACATATAGATATCAAGAACATTATTGAATATTCGCATGCAGGCACATTTCAATTGTAATGACGTAATCAATGTTTCCCTTTAAAAATCCTTTCAGTAACTACAATATTTAAATTCTTATGATTTCAAATTGTTGGCTACACAACTGTTGCCCAAAACATCAATACAAAAAAACAATGCTATGTTTGAAACATGAGTTTTGAATTTTGCTACACCATAACTCATGGTGTCGCTGTTATCTTTTGTTACTGCAGAATATCTCTTGATTAAAACAATGACTCATTTATAACCAGTTTCTCCCTTTTAAAGGGGCGATCGCATATTAAAGAGTCAACCTATCAACTACAGGAACCTGGTGGGTCCTATATTAAAGGGATAGTTATGTTTGGTAAGACTGAATTTTAGCAACCAAAACCTGCACAATAACATCATAAACTAACAGTTAAAACTCCACCATGGAAGGTATAATAAATTACAAATGATTAAGAAAAATGCCTGATATCATTGAAAAGGAGCTGTTAAGACACAAGAGGGCGCTCTCTAAAAATGCATTGGATTCAACTATTTTTCATGCAAAATTGTTAAATAGAGAGATCATTAACAACTATTTAAAAACATCTTTTGTAAATTGTTGAAATAGTGTTTTGAAAAAAACCTCAATAACATTAAGGCAGCATGTTTCAATTTGTGTTACCTCATTTTTGATGCAAATCTAATATTTGAGGTGAAATTTACAATCACACCAACAAGGACTTACGGACTCTGTGTACAATGGAGTTCAGAATGGTAATCGGAGCGGATCCGAGGGCAATCGTTGCCTGCAGAAGGTCACCCGCTGCAATTACCGGAGAGACGCCAGTGAAATAAGCGGAACCTTCAGTAGCACCCGCTGTGGAGGAGACCATACTGAACGTGCTTCCATAGTGCGCGAGACGGACCTGGTAGGCGGTAGAACCAGGTGAACCGGTTGGGATCTGGTAGTTAACGATGACAATCATCGGGCTGAATATTTGCAGCGAGATGTAGGATTCTGTTGAGAGAATAAAAAAGATGCTAGTGAAACAAGCAAAACCATCAGCAGCCCCTGCTGTAGAGGAGACGTAACTGCACATGGTTCTTTAGGGCGCCAGACCTTCCTGTTAGGCAGTAGAACCAGGTGAACCAGGCAGAATCTGGTAGTTAACAATGACGATCGTTGTGCTAAATATTTCCAGTGAGATGTAGGATGCTGTTCAGTAAAAAAAAGAACTATGTATCAACAAGATGCTAGTGAAATGAGCAAAATCATAAGTACCTGCTATGGAGGTAATTGAACATGCTTCTATAGTGCACAAGACCAACCTGGTAGGCCATACCACCAGGTAAACTGGGCGAGATCTGGTAATTAACAATGACAATCATCAAGCTGAATGTTGACAGCGAGATGTAGGATGCTGTTGACGGAATAAAAAAAGAAGATGCAAGAAAACACATATCATTAAAGGGATCTAGTAACTTTGTTGACATGTGCAAAAAGTGATGAATGGTTGATGGAATGTATATTATTGTTTTCTGATATGTCCACAGGGTATTGTGTGAAAATTTCAAGTCAAATGGACATTGTATTGCCAAGTAATGAGCAAAAATGCAAAGTGATATTCACTAACTCACTGCACTCACTTTGTACACGGTTTCAAAACTCCAACAGAGTTTTTATTATCTGAACACTTCAATCGTACATATCTTTGTAACGAAAGGGAAAGTTGAAAAACCGAAACCTGTCCCATGATTTTATTTTCAATACGAATACAACAAGGTATGAGGGAACCGCTAGAATTCAAATTGGATTTTTAGGATTTGGACAATGTTACTAAGTCCCTTTAAAGATGCTAGTCAAATGAACGAAAAACATTCAGCAGACTAAATCCGCTGTGGAGGAGACGAGACTGAACATGCTTCTATAGTGTGCCAGACCGACCTGGTAGGCGGTAGAACCAGGAGAACCAGGCGCGATCTGGAAGTGAACAATGACAATTGCCATGCTAAATATTCTTAGTGAGATGTAGGATGCTGTTGACAGAATAAAAACAAAAATTATGCAAGGAAATGCATTTAATCAATAAGAGAAAACATTAAGGCTGGAATTCTCATGGAGACCTTTTTTTAGCACGGTGCTAATTCGTGTCGTTTCGCGTCGTTTTACGTCAGAAGTAGGTTAAATTTAACCCACTGTTTTATGGAAAGCCGGGTAGTTCCTGCTTTGCCACCATAGTCTCCGTTGGCACTTGTCTTATTGTTTTCTTCATTCAATTAGCGTTTTCTATACACTCGATTTTGACAGCGGAAGTTTGGAGTTTTCCCGCAAGATGAGTCCATGTTATTTAAATTAAAAGTCAAATTAATCTGTTAAAATCAACGATTATTGTCAAGTTTCTACATACTTGTATCATACTTTCTTCTTGCCAGTTTAGCATAAAAATAAGCGTCAGACGCAATGGTCTATTCATAGGTTTTGTGTTGCGTTTATGAAGGATGAGTGCGCATATCTAGCAACAAACGCGCATTTAGAAATAAGTGCGCATTGTTTGCAGTGTGGCGCTCCATAAAAATTTAACCCGGGCTAAATTTAACCTTTTGATGAGAATTCCACCCTAAATGCCGAAGAACAAGGTGAACCGGGTGAGATCTGGTAGTAAGCAACTGTCCTAAAAATACCCCGAATTATTAGGTGGTCTATGGAGAATGCATGTTGTAGCAAAATCAGGAAGTCCTGCACGGGTTAACATACAATTGTAGAGCTGAATATTGACAGCGTGATGTAGGATGCTGTTGACAGAATAAAAATACAATGGAAAAAAAACACATCCATAAGACACAATATTCGAGGCAATGGAACCTGGCGACCCGGCGGCTCCCCTAGTTAGCAATGACTTTCATTGGGCTGAATTGTGGCAGTTTGATATTAAAAGGGTGCCGTTGACTGAATACAAACAAATACAAGATTATCAAATACACATTGTACAGATGAACTATTGACGTACAGGTGCAAGTAATACAAAAATGTACTTTTAGTTTTTTAATAGTTCTAACTAAAACAAAAAGGAAATGGCTTGTGCAATATGGGATACTCTATGTAAGCTGACCTAAACCCACGCAGGATCTGATAGTTAACACTGGCTACCATCGATCATGCTTTATATTGAGGGTGTGATGTACAATGCCAATTTATTTGATTTATGTTAAATATGCTAAATCATTGGGAAGCATATACCTTCATGCCTCTATATAGCTATTAGTACTGAGATTAGATGAATCAATAATATAAAATATGATGAGAGTGTATTACACAATGCTAGAAATTAACTGTGTTGCCTTGTGGCACAGTTGGGCAAGGAACTAAACAACATATTTTTTCAAATGGTAGTGGCCCATATTACCTGAATCAGGTGGCCCCATACAAAGACAATCACACAATTTTGTTTGTATTAAGTGGCCAGTGAAATTTAAGATCAATGAAATTTTGTAGCCCGAAGCATATTTTTAATTGCCCCAGTCCAGTGGGTCTGTACTAAATTCGAGCACTGGCTTAGCATAGAGATTTATTTCATTTATTTATTATATATTCCTGCATGTCTCACAATAAAAATAAACTGTCATAACATCGAAATAGAAACACACAGAGATCTGGCAATAATATAAGCTATAATATGGCATTCTCTACCAAAGCGTGCCCACGACTTAGCTTGCATTACTATTAACCCATTGCTTACGGGAACTGGGTTGCCGGCCATGTACAAAGTCTATGGGGATGTTATAATCTCGAAGGGAATGGGTTAAAAAACGGATTTATATAGAGCATCAGTTCTTTTTGTCATGCATGCCAAGTTGGTGTACGCTTTGGGGAGACAACGGCAATATGAATGAATTAAAACAAGATAAGATTAGATTAATACCATCTGTCGTGACAGTCTCGGACATTGCCGTTCCACTAGTGGGCCCTGCATTGGTAAAGGGCGTGACAGTGATCTGGTACTCTGTGCCTGGTTCCAGATGGTCCACAGTGTAGGACAAGGTACCCGTCGGCACAGAGACCGGATAGCCTGCAATAACAACGGAAGGTTCTGAAGCGAGGGACGCTCCAACGGTGAAGTAGTCCTGTGGTCCTGTGGCGGTCCACGTTATGTTGACAGCGTATGATTGGGGGTTGGAGGTGGTAAGAGTGTCTACCGATCCTTGTCCATGCTGTTGCAATGAATAAGAAGAGAGAGAGAAAAAGATGACAAAAACGTGTGAAATAAGTAACTGAACATTGATCAATGCATAATATCGAGAGTTGTACTCCGTACCACTCGTACAGACATTACAATACTGTAACTGTACTATGCGCTCTGCATTGCATTGACAATTATGCACTGCCATTACTCAGAGCTACCATCACCCACGGACAAAGTTAGTCAGAAAAAACGACTCTGCATGAGATTTCCTTTAAAATGTCTGATGTCATACTACATTCGGTATCCCATACGGTGAGTGGAACAACAAGCGGAATGTAGAGACTGATTTTGGGGTCTAGCAATAATATAAGTATGCACAACGTGCTCTGACTTTTTGCGCGTGTGGCGTTTTAATGGTCATATCGTATGAACCTAATTTACAAAGTAGACGTGTTCTAGTACTTTAATTCTCCTTCCTGTACATCACTCTCCAAGGCTGCTACTTGTTCTTTAGGGAAATGTATATTCCTCATCCACTTAATCCTGACTTATCTACCATGTTAATTAGTCAAACTACGCAGTATGAACATGTACACACCTTGCCATATGAATACAATACCAATATTAATGACAACATGCAACAATAATAATAATACAAATGATAACAATAATACTACTAAGGACTTCTACTATACTACTACTATGTACTACTACTACTACTACTACTACTACTAGTACTACTACTACCGTAAACCGGGGTGACTTTGGCACTCGGGGTGACTTTTGGGCAATTCCAAGCAAACATTGACATAAGCACCCATTTTTCAAATTCGTCGAATCATAACATATTTGGTATCAAATTAAAGCTTAAAGATCAAACTATTCAGAAATGCATTTTGTTCAAAAAAAATGTTGCCGTAAACTATTATTTCATAGGAATTAATTAGCATAAATTAATTTTCAATTATTTTCACAAAATATACTTGTAAATATTAAGCTTAAAAGAGCTGCAAAAATAGGTTTTCATAACATTTTCTTTCAGTGTTGGTAAGAACATTACTTCAATTTATCAGATAAATATCTATTTCGGCATTTTCGCTCTTTGTTCTGCTTCAGTGACTGTTTCATTTGTGACCCTACACCACAAAACGACCGTTATGTCGCTGTGGTAGTTTCTCTTTTATTAGCTAAAATAGTCAAATTTTGATCAAAATTTTAGATTTAAGATTTTGGTTTTTCCTGAATAAGAATATCTTAATCTAGCTTCTGTAACATTTTGAGCGTCGGAAATAATGTTTATATATTATTTTTTCATCCAATAAATGTGATCTTATTACAGCGCTTTAATGGAAACTGATCTTTTGAATGGCCCGTTTCTCCCTTATTTTAAAAATGCTTCAACCATATTCCAAATCTTTGGTGTTCATTTTGAGAGGGTTTGCTTATTCCAAATATGACAAATGATATACCAAATTCTATAATCATTTTAAAGGTAATGACTTCTATTTTAATGTTTAATGAAAAGCAGCAAAATCAGTTTTCCGGACTTATTGGTCGTTTTGTGGTGTAAGGTCACATTTATAGTCATCTATATGTCACGCTGTTACCCTAAAAACAGGTATTTTTAGCATATCTGGAAAAATATGAATGGGAATGAAATTTTTTGTTTCTTCTTCATTCACCCATAGAGCTATATTATGGATGCTAAATAGCAGCATTATCTTTCACCACTAATAAATCTAAGCAATATCAATTTGGTCACGCTGTTACTTTTTGGGTAACAGCGTGACGCAACCTACTTTTTTTTGAAATATCTCAAGGATCGTTGGATGGATTCTGTTCAAACTTTGTACAAGACATGTATTCAGAGGTATGGATTATCTGATACATTTTGGGGCCATGAGGTCAAAGGTCAAAGGTCACAGCTAATTAATATGCAAAAAATATATTATTCTCAAGATATTTCAAGAATCCTTGAAGGATGACATGATAATTAATACTGGTATGCGTTCAGTGAAGTAGATGACCTGATTATAGAATTTGGTCATGGGGTCAAAGGTCAACAGGTCAAATTAGTGTAGTTTATTTTTTATCTCACAAAAAAATGCCACAATTAATGTTAGAAAGAGTACTGTAGATAAAAGAAAATTCTATGAAAATGTTTGAAGCACAGGTCAAAGGTCACTCGGATAATTACCAATTCAAACACAAAAATTTACTGACGTTACATGTAACAAATCACTTGTAGATATGCACTGTGCCGACATAAAATTAAACATTTGTATGCTAATTTGAGAAATAAGGTCAAAGGTCAGATGTCAAAGGTCTAATATTTCATTGTTAATTAAGTTTGTATTTTGGGTTTGATATTTGATGGTTCCTCAAACTAAATTCTGAAAAAGATAAGAATTTCAGTTTTGTCCAAAAACATTTTTGATCAATAGAGGGCGCTAGGCTGCAAATTTGTGTCATGCGAACCATCATTTCAGAGCATCTTGGTTATATTACCCATTCATCTAGTTCTGTATAGATTCTGGATGACTACATCAAAATTATATAATCTTATTCATCTCAGCAATATCTCCCATACATATAACATGTACAATTCAGAGGTCACGCTGTTACCGTCACGCTGTTACCGTGCACAGATACGTTTATGATATCATATTTACTATGAACATTGGATTTTTTCTACATTTTTATTTGGATGTTCTAGCTTGATGTCTAGTACAAAGAATCAATGTGACAAAATTGCAAAATGTTCCTGTAGTTCACAGAGTTTGCTTAGTTTCTTACCATGTAAGAAACCCATGTCTTTTTGCCGTCACGCTGTTACCGCAGATATTGATATTCATAATTCATAATTTAGTGGGAATTTTGATTTTCTTTCCTATTGTAAATAATTGGTAGGATAGTGGGAACAGATGCATATCAAAATTTGGTTCTGGACATTTTTATTTTGTGAGTTATTTAGACTTTCGTGAGAAACACCCTCCGACCGTCACGCTGTTACCTTGGAATTGCCCTTTTGCCACTTTTTTAGAAGGATGTATTTTCATCAGGTCTCACTCTTCAGAACAAATTTTTTATTCTAAACATTATCCTATAGGACTACATTAGAAACAATAAGAAATTTGTTCTGAAAAGTGATGCTTGATGAAAATACATTCATCTCAAAAAGTGGCCAAAGTCACCACCACCACCACCACCACCACCACCACCACCACCACCACCACCACCACCACCACCACCACCACCACCACCACCACCACCACCACTACTACTACTACTTACTACATAATAATGATTAAAATTATACCAATTATAGTAATAATGATTATAATATTCAATAATAATAAGTATAATACTATCTTCGAGATAGGCTGCATTATAGCCCTTTGAAGATTATAGAAGAAGAAGAAACAATTATATTATAATAACAATAATATAAATTTGTCAATGCATGTAGCTCATCGGGAATATAAGACATATGAACAAGTTTCCATTGAAAACGCACTTAAGACTAACACGAGCAGACGACGCGAATCAAGTCTATGCTATATGCATTACAACAACGGCTTTTAATTCACGTTGGAGACGGACTATGTACCTGGACAATGGCAGCGCGCTTCACACACTGCGCGTAAACGTATGTCCTTCGCGCATTCACGTTTCTACGTGTTATGTGCCTTACAACGGCAAATTCAACGGCAAAAGGCCATATTTTCCCAGTAATGAAACGTGACATAATTGGTACCATTGAAAAGGAAATTTATCACTGATTAATATTCCACCCGAGACGGTATAAATTGTTTAAACGAATTTAAGCTATGAGAGTTTTATTTCACACAGCGCGAGAAAATGGAGCTAAATTCTGTTCATTTCCCATGTTGAAGCGCGCTGTGCGGATTGTGTGGAGTATTTGCATCAAAGTTTTCAATATGGGAGACACGATGATTAAGTGGCAAATTAACCTCACTGGGACCTGTCTGGATAATAATGTGGAATATAGGGCTAACTAGCTGCCCTATATCCTGCATGCATGGGGCTAGTTGAACGCATTATGCCCCCTTCTAATATACAGGAAGCCCCTTGACTTGCAAGGGTGCCCTTCTCCATAAATGTATAGCAAGTTAGCAACCCTATAATGGCTACAGTTCATAAACAACAAATATACATCATAATAAGACATTACCTGTTTAAATATGTTTGCACATAATGATAATAGATCGATCCATCTTATACAAAGAATACAAATGATGTTCTTTTGCACAATATATCTAGAGTATTATAAGTATATTACACACGGATACCACCCCTGCAAGGTACGAAGTCTGCATTACATTATAGTCACACTTATTATTACTAAGTATTGTATATATTACCAACATTACAGGGACTTGATCTGGCTAAGTATATAATACTTGTGGTCAGAAACATGGGTTTTTCTTTTAAAAGTCTGAATTCGCACTGTGGAACAACCATCGGAATATAGAGACTGATCTTTTGACCTATAAATGTGTTGTTAGAATCCTGATTACTGACCAGTGACATTTACCATCGTAATTAGCATCCTTGGCTCTAAGTCGAACTCATCGATGTCAATATGCTACAATATATACAAATCAACATAATGTATAGCACAGCACACATACCGCCTATAGTACTTATCCAACCATATCCACATCTACAATGTATTGTAAATGGTCCTGATAGGACGACCATATCTAGAGATCAGTGGAACTATATGGCTGGTCACAGGTCATTTTTCATAATCACCCACGGCCCACTGCAGTTATGTTCCTCCTCCGAAGCCTCTGTATTGATTCAGAGTCCAGACTACAGTCTAAATCCAAACACTTCGTGGTGCTGGTGAGGCATATTCCACAGCGACGAACTTGTATAAAAACATCCCTTTTTTAATGAGTTCTAAATATACGTTCACAAATATATTCCTATTACGATCACCACGTTCATTGCTTCGTAATATTATGATCAACATTGCAATCATCAATCCACACGAACGACGCGGTATTGTTTTGTTTATAAAGTCCTGTTTATAAACGGGTACGTATGAAGAAGTTCATTTGAGAAACAGCAACAACAGCAAGGATGCAGTATATCTCTCGCATTTATATTCCTCCACTATAGCGCCCATCTTCGATAACTTTGTCGTAGCCTGGATGATCGGAAAGAGAAAGCTATACTCTAAACACATGCAGTCTTTCATGCAACGGAAACAAACATCGTGATTCTTTTGGTCCACTACCCTGACTGCTCCCCACGACGGACGGACTGATGATACCAGCGCACCTGACGCGCTATAGATGTACAGCAAACCCCCAAATCCGTCTTCCCGTGTGATGTTATGCAATAAAACGAACCCTATGTGATCCCTCGATCTCGAGCTGTGCCCACTGTAGAGGTCAGTGGCTGTGCCGCGGTAGCGAACAGCGGTATTGCTATATTAAATACATCGCTAATTTGAGGTCGAGGATAGCAGTGGCGGGGGTGGTCGTAGAAGTGATGGTGGCGCTGATGGTGGGGATCTTTGATGTATATTATTGGTGATGGTGGTCGTGTGGTAGTACATAGTGGTGGTAGTGCATGGTGGATGTGGTGATATTAATGCGGATGCTGATGATCATGTAGGCCCTTAGCCGGTTTGGGGGGGGGGGGGGGGGGCTTCATGTTTTTGCCCAGATTGTCCGAAATTAGATACAGTACGTATATAGTTACCTGGACCAAAGCTCTTAGGTGCTTATTGCAGTGCTTTAGTCGAGTCCGGACTCGAGACTGCTGTTGATGGTCTGACTCTGACTCGGAGCCCGAGTCAAACTTTAAAACAAATCATGGGAACTGGTGGACTCGACTACATGCGCCCTGGCTGATTGTATAAAAACAATCATCACATACATTTATCAACGTCCAGTACTACTTTTTCACTTAAATAGTTTATTTATTTCACTTTATTTTCATTACAAACATACACCGTTGAAATGATATTTGAAAGCATTTGAAAGCATACTTTTAGCGAGATAGAGTAATGGATCAGTCATGTGGCGAAGCGAGGTAGAACCGATGGGGCGGGGGGTATTTAAACAAAATACAATTATTATTTTGTTATTATTATTTCATTATTATTGTGTTTGGGTTCTGTGTTTATGTTTGTTGCTGTTGTTGTTGTTTTTTGTTGGAGGAGGAGGAGGGGGGGGGGGGGGGGGGGGGGCACAGCCTACCTACTTCTTTATGTGTTGAAACATTCCATTATCGTGTTTTATTGCTTCTGTCATATTATTGGGGGTAACTTGCCCGCCTACCCCCCCCCCCCCCCCCCCCTCGTATCTACGCCAAAGTGATGGGTGTATCAATCTCATGTTGTACTAAACACCTCATTTCTGTCAACAATTGGTCATGGTATCACAGGTCTGGTTTAGATGACGCTTCAAATATATTGTTCGAGTGTTAAAAACTAGGTATACGTAACTTATGTATACAAATGTGAAAATACGAAAATTTAAAAACAAAACAGATCTACCACAAATAAATGAATTGGAATAAACGTAGCGGTCCAATACAAAACGTAATATTGATCAAACCTACACATTCCTGTAAATATAATATAGTGGCTATTTTAGAAAAAAAACACACAAAACATCATACAATATTTCAAGAAAAAAAAGTTGAATCATCGATGTGTCTGAATTCTTGCTGTAACATCCGGTTGCTATTCGAATGAACACAACCCCCTAAATAATACAATACGATTTCCTCCCATATACCATTCAATCATGGAATAATCCAAACAATAATTTACAATAAAAAAGTGTTTGTTACTAACTTGATTTTGACCAGGGGGGAGTTTCACAAAAATCCTAAGTCGAACTTAGCACTAAGTTGGACTTAAATATATTCAGAAACAAAAAATTCAAGAATTTTAGACTTTTCATTAATTTTTACATCAATAACATACAATAACATCTCCTTGATAAAAGAAAATATTAATGATCTGAGTCAACATTTTCTGCCTTTTTGAAAGGACTTTTAGAACAAAAATATCAATAACTAAAGGCTTTCCACACTTTTTAAGTCCAACTAAATTTAACTTAGGATCTTTGCGAAACACCCCCAGAACTGCTCATTCCATTTAGCTGTATTGACCAGAATGGCCTATCAATTCTTAAAGGGATGCCTGTAAAGTGTCTAACTCCACGAACATTACTTGGAGTTCCCTCGCTTATCTTCTACCGTGTTGTTTAGCTTATGGTAAGAGAAGAATAAAATAGGGTTAGATTTTTCAAATGTCCCTTTAGTATGACGATATCTATCATTCAGCTCAAGAGCGTTAATGAACGGTCATAAACCTTATAAACGTCATACAGTAATTCGTTAAAGCTGACGCATATTTTCGCATTTTTAACTAGGAAAGCAGTGTTCTTTTTCAATGAAACTTTCACACATCATTCGGACATATCTTACAATGATTTTGGTACAGGATTGAAGTCTGAAACGTCATTTTGGGCAATATCTGACACTTTACAGGTGCAACTTTAAAAGGATCTACTAACTTTGTTGACATTATGCAACAACTAACCAATGATTGATTGGAAGTCTCACAGTGAGACTTTCAAATTAAAACATTTAAATCAAATTGTTTTTTAAAATTTGTATCAAAATAGAAATTCGGTAAACTCAAACATGTTCAATATTTTTTCATTGGTAATACAAATACAACAATGTATAGGAGAACTGCTAGAGTTCTATTACAATTTACATTTCGTTGATTTCGACAATGTTACTAGATCCCTTTAATCGTTGGGAACTTGGACTGACAAACTATATATCTGTTTTTTTTAAAATAATATAAGTATAATATTTAAGTTCTTATAGAAAATTATTTTCAACATGATATTATGTATATGTTAACAATTTAAGACCTGAACAATAACTTTATAAATTGTAAAGTTTATAATCATTTCATTATTCTTCTGTGTCATTTTGGAAGTATAATTATACGAAGCAAATTATAATCAAAACTCAAAAGTGTCTATGTGTATACCTTCGGCTCCCGCACACATAGATGTATGTTTTTTCTTATAATTATAATGAACATAGACACATAGTAAAAATCATGGTATTCATGTATAATTGTAAATAATTTAAGAAGTATGTTTATTTTGTAATTTTAAAGCGCAACGAGGCAATATGCATCAGGCGGAATTATAGGAATTGAACATGTTATTATTTTAATATTTCAAATCGAAACTCAAAATTGTAATATAACGTCATAATCAAGACTATGACTAAACGATAACGATGATAAACTTGTTAACATAATACATGTAATATGTTTATATGATATATATTAGTTTACGGATTTAAAGTAAGTTATGGAAGTAAGCATATATATTCAAATCTTCTGGCAATTATTTTAACGACTACCAACATGTAGACCTACTACATCCACATTATCTACTCATAAATACTTACAGATGTTCCAATGACGGAAAGCAACAGGACGATAATCCAAACGGGACGAATATGGTTCCAGGAAGTTTCATCCGGAGCCATTTTGGTCGTAGATTTTGTACCCCTCTTGTTCCAAAGTAGGCTCGGGGATTCGAGATCCCACTTAGCGTGCAAACACACTCACACACACTACCGCGCAATGTGCACGGGACAACCCTATTGGGTGTGGTCGCCTTTAGCCTCGATTCGCGAAATATCCGAAAAAGTTGGCGCTTCTTCCTCGTTCAAAAAGTAACTTTAAAAGGTCCACTTAGAACGTTAACCGTTCAAAGTGGCCATGATTTATAACCTACGAAGAGAACCGAATCTATTTCTTGCGTTAAAAAGTAGTTTTTAGTCCGTTTTAGTGGCGTCACAGGGTTTTGAAAAAGTTGCTTGAAAACGAAAGGTGGGTGTTACCTCCAACTCGTTGCAATGAGTGGGATAGTCACACTGTACGCGGCTGCAGCACATCGCATAATATAATAACGCCGAAAACTGTTGATCAAATACTTGAACGACCGTGCAATATTTTATATACGATTCTCATAACAATGGGGGATCGCCCAAGCATGGAAGTTTTCATTATTGTAACGAGGAAAATATGTCTTTTCATAAAAGAGTGCACTCCTTTTGTGTGCCCAAAGTTTGCGGTATTATGTGAACTTGCGTCGAACGACTTGCTGAATAGGTAGTCGGACGGTTCCATTTTTGTGAGAGGTTTGAGCACATTTCTACAGAGAGGGACACACGGGGGACACATTCGAATGGATACACATATATACAAAAGGAGGAACTTGTCATAACTATAGTCTATAAATATGTGGGTAAAAAAACCCACAACATTCAAATGCCAATGCATGGCCTCAAATGAAACGCAATAATAATGTACATAAAACAGTCAAACCTGTCTTAATAGTGGCCCGGTATAGATCGATACCTCAAAAAAAAAAGATCCTCTGCATGGAAAAGAAATGTCATGCAATTTATGCAATGAACCTGTCTATAGAGGTCACCTGTTAACAGTTATCACATGTTTTGCTTTATCTTGGGTGGTCTATACACACAGGTTTGACTGTACAGTCTTGAAACCAGTCTTTAGTGGCCACCTGTCTATAGCAGCCAACCTGCCTATTAAAGTTGTAGCCAACAGTTTTCCCCTGCAGAGAAAACAGTATAATGGATCCTGTCTATAAACATGATAAAGGTCACCTGTTTACAGTGGCCACCTTTCTCCCTTCGCTTCACAGGTTTGACTGTACATATGTAATAACCTATATTGATAATCCCTGTCATAATGGAGACACCTGTGATAAGAATGTTCGCGGATTTACCAGTCCTATTCTAGCATTTGATTTCTAGGCCCCGTTGCAGAAAGAGATACAATCGATTGTAAGTTAAAATTTATCGTAAGTCAGATCATGTGGTCTAGATGCGCAAATCTGATTGGTTGAAACGCGTAAATTTTCTGACTTACGATCAATCGTAAATTACAATCGATTGTATCTCTTTCTGCAACGGGGCCCTGGTCGGATTAAAATGGTGTTTCTAAAAATTGCTAAGGTCTTTATTTATAAGTAATCTCCTAGTATCTGTATGCACAAACCTACCAAGTACAAAAGTAATTATATATTATAGTAATTATAAAACGTTGTGGGCTGGATTGATTGCAGTATGCATCCGATGACCGGGGTAATAATAATCAGCGTAAAGCGCTTAGAGATGTTTATCAATCATACTAGGCGCTATGTAAATCAAGTAAATTATTGTTTATTATACTATCATTATTGTTATTATACCAAACATACAGATAGCAAAATTATGAAACATGCAGGTTGGACATGTTTTTAGGAGCTATTGTATTATCATTATGCCTTGATCAGTGTTCCTAAATGACACATTACACATAATGTCATTGCAATCCACGAATGCAATTATATTTTGGAGATAAATATTTGTACAGTGGTCAAAGGTTTAAACATGTTCTATGAAATACGAATACAGATGAACTTCCATGCTAATAAAATTCGATTTTTCCATTTTGTGTAGGGGCAGGGAGTGTTTAAAGGTACTTCAGATTCGTAAAATCAGATGCGCGGCGCCATCTTGCATACGCGTTGCGCACGGTGCGTAATGCACGTTAGCTCAGTGTCATGCGGTGCGCGCAAACTAACCCAGCTCAAAATGGCGACCCGCTATGTAGCATCCCCACGCTTGATGCCCTTTAACAGCAATTTATCTCTTGAGTTCAACTACATTTTGTTATTCTATATCCTGCTTTACATTCTGTGTTTTCTTCATTTTTTAATTTTTTTTATATTCAGAAGGTTCTCTTTATTACCACACGATCATTATCATCGTCATCCTTGAGTTATAAACTTACAACCGCCTTGGTATATGACGGGAAACATTTGAAGATTTGCAAAATGTTCTTATTCACATGTCTTATATAAATGGACTACATCGAATTGTATTATGCTTTCAGAAACATAAACACATTGCTATATTAATGGATACATTTCACACGGCTTTTTTTCTTCAAAATATCAAAGGAACTTAACCTTGTATAAATGATATACCGCGAATGTACATTATTTTAATGACGTCATGTCAATGTTTGCCTAAAGCCAATGAACCAAGCAAAGTAAACTATAGCATTGGGACGTCGCCCTAAATTACAATATAACCAAATTTTGCCTGAAATGTGTTTAAACAACGTGACAGTCTTGGAAATCTACACCAAAATATCCTATAAAAGTCATCCAAACTAGAATACAAACACGACTGCCTGTTGTCAAACTAATGTGTGGATTTTGTTCCAAATGCGATAGTGGAATACTACAGAAATTGACAAAACCAACCCAAATGTTAATATAGTAAAAGTATAATCATAAGTATGAATTGCATTTGCACCATGTAAGAAGGGAGGATCTGTCAGTCCTGAGAATGACTGCAAGTTGGTATTCTTTCTTGAATAGTCCTACAAAGGACTGTTCGTATTCTTTCTTGAGCTTGCAATTCTGATAAGAACTACATCGCCGGTATAGTTATTATAAGGAGAGGGTGGGTTTGTAGGAGGGGCTCGACGTTTCGAACAGGTTTACTGCCCGTCGTCAGGAGTATTATAAGGTTGCCCTCGCATCATATTGGTCATATTGTAATAATTTAGTTGGGTTTTCTGAAGACTTACACGAGATACCGAAACAATGATTTTATCATTGTCAGACATGAATACTAATTATATTACCAATATTATTTAAAGACCCATGCATGCCATAGATTCGTGAAGGGTCACAAACATGAGGGAAAGATGGGGACGCATTTGTTGAACAATTAAATTCTCGATCAAACTTTGAATTGTGTTGCAGTGGCGTAGCGTGGCCGGACTAATTTGCTATTTATCCATTCATTGATTTATTCATTTTTCTTTTGAGGGTGGGGGGTGGTAACTATAAGGGGACATACTCTCCATAATTATGCATTTCCGTATTTGTAATGAGTTTTTTTTTTCTATTTAATTGTTATTGTTTTTGTATCGGGGTCACCTGCCCCCGTGCCCCCATAGCTACGCCACTACTGTGATGTGTGTTATTCCTTTTCAAAAACATTGAAAAGGAGGGCCGTTCGACATATGGGTAAGGAACCACCAATTTTGGGTTAGGGATTGCCTTCTTGCATCTTTCAGACCCTCGAGAGCTTATCTCCGCCACCCCGAAAAATCCGCCAATGAGAGATCTCTGTCCTACAGCAGTGATTTGTACTACAGCAGTGATCTACAGCGGTGAACCCGTACAGATTCAGCGGGCGTACAGATTCACCGGGTTATGCGATATATGGGGGAAAGGTGTATAAAGAGTCTAGAACCTAGACTACTTTCAGACATGCTGTACCGATTTTTGGATGCAACCAAGCTAACAATACCTATTATAGCTAGCATACATCGAAATATCTGCCAAACTATTATTCGTTTTGTTCCTGAACAAATTGTCACGGTGCGCTGTTGCTCTGATCATTATACCGGAACCTACGTCATGTACGTTGAAAATAAATAATTGTCAAGCTCTATGAACTTGTTAAAGAAATGTCAAGATTAAATTTATTACACTGTCCGTGTTACTGGGGGTGTTTCACAATATCCTAAATTGAACTTAAATTCAAGTTTGACCTACAATTATGGAATGCTATTATTTGCTACGTTAAGTTTACAAATGTTTCTTTTTTCAATAATAAAATATTACATATTGTTACAAATCATAACTACTATCCAGTATCAATAATGTTCAATATTCTTGATGTAAATTCATTAAAAGTCTGATATTATGTGAACTTTGCTTTTGAATAGCTTTTTTTTTAATTCCTAAGCTATACAGATAGCTTTCCATAACGTTAAGTCCAACCTAAATTTAAAGGGATCTACAAACTTTGTTGACAATTGCAAAAAGTGATGAATGGTATATATAATGTGTATTGTTGTGATATGATATGATATGTCCACAGAGTAATGGGTGAAAATTGCGTGTTAAATGGATATTATATGGCCGAGTAATGAACGAAAATGCGAAAGTGATATTTGCAAACTTATTGTACTAACTTTGTCCAGTTTACATTCTCCGGTGGATAAGTATAAATCCTAACTCTTCAGTCATATATATATATATATATATAGATAACGTAAGGGAATTCGGAAAAGCAAAACCTTTTCCATGGTTGTGTTGGGAATACGAACAAGGCAAGGTATGAGATACCCGCTAGAGTTCTAAGTAATATTTGTGGATATTGCCATTTTTTTTACAATTTACAAAGATTTCATTTTAGGGTTAATCAAAATTAAAGTGAAATTGACAATAATAATTTAAGTGTCAAATTCAAAAGAGCCCGTCCAGATATGATAAGGCTGTTAGTTATGTTTCATATGGTCCAATAACAAGAACATATTTATTTAAGATGCAATATCCACTTCGTAAATGGATACTGTCCTTCTAAACATTGTTGCAAATTGTTTCAAAATGCAAGGTGAAATTAGTACTGATATTGTTCAACATAACTAAATGTTGTAATATATTATACAAATAATATTCCCATAAATCACGCGGAAACGACATGTGATGAATAAATTCGTTGAATCTTGAATATATGCAATCTGGATTATTTCACACATTCCTTCATAATTTATTATTTTGGAAATGTTAACTGAATGTCAACCCTTCTGGGAAGGATTATCAAACAATACAGACAGTCATGCTTTTGGCATTCCAATTATACAAAAGTATCGGTCAAATTCCTGCGTTTATTATCAATTCATTTACTTCCAGCAGATCCCAGTTTTAATAATACTTTTTTTTGAAGGGTGGCCCCAATTTATGCACGTCTCCGTACCATCAAACGAGATAGATATATCAAAAGCCTTTTCTATCATAGTCGTGCCCTCAACCATGACATATTGTGCATTGTTATTTACCCTAGCAAGTGGAGCACTACCAAACACAATCTAAACAGCCATGAGCGAGGAACAAAATGATTTGATGATTCATTTTGTGTTTAGCTTTATGTCATAAATGAATGCGAACCGAGATACGCCTATTTTCTGTGTAGAACTTGTATGTGAGTGTTTTGTATGCGTGTATTGGTAAAGGGAGTTTCGTGTTTCGATGACTTCATAATCATACATTATCAAACGCCCGTATGACTTTAATAATGACAATAATGAAGGGTGAATATTTATAAGTTCATAATCTATTTAAAGCACAGTTTGGAAAGGCAATGTTTAAGTCATTGTTGCTTTGAAAAACATTGGGGTAAGACTGCATCTTTCAAACGCCCATTTTATTGGGAAGCCTATTTCATTGGTAAATGTCTTGCAAGGAAAACAACCCGACGTAATTATTACCAGATTGGATACGGTGAGGAGAAAGACGACGACACCGACGATGATAATGAAGATGATGATGATGACGATGATGATGATGATGATGATGATGATGATGATGGTAATGGTGATGATTATAATGAAGGTGATTATAATGATGATGATGATGATAATGACTGTGACATTAATGATGTCATTCTACTACTACTGGGCTACTACTATTACTACTACTACTACTACTACTACTACTACTACTACTACTACTACTACTACTACTACTACTACTACTACTACTACTACTACTACTACTACTACTACTACTACTACTACTACTACTACTACTACTACTACTACTACTACTACTACTACTACTACTACTACTACTACTACTACTACTACTACTACTACTACTACTACTACTACTACTACTACTACTACTACTACTACCAGGCGCGCCGGAAGCAGTTTTGGATTGGGGGGGGGGGGGGAACCCTAAGGGGGCTCACGATTTATGTGTTTAGGAGCTCATGCCCAACCACACTCACAGAGTTGCCAACTTTGAGCCAGAGGTGCGAGTGAGACATTGCGAGGATAAAGCGACCAAGCCCGAGGGAGCGAAGTCCCCCCTCCCACGGTAGAGAGCTTTTGCATTTTTTGACTTGAAATTGTGCAATCTGGTGCATAAAAACATTATCCAACAACATAGCTTACATCCCAAAATGAGTCCCGATGGAGCGAAGCGACCAAGGGCTAGGGCGGAGCCAGAGGGGGAGGGTTTGGGAGGGGGTGTCCCCCTCCCACGGGGAAGATTTGGCATTTATATACTTGAAATGGTGCAATCTGGTGCATACAAACATAAGCCATATGCCACATTATGTATGATCCAACAATATAGCTTACAGCCAAAAATGAGTCCCGAGGGAGCGAAGCGACCGAAGGCTGGGGCAGAGCCAGAGTGGGAGGGTTTGGGAGGGGGTATCCCCCTCCCACGGGGGAAGATTTTGCATTTATATACTTGAAATGGTGCAATTTGGTGCACGTCACACAAACAGCCAGAGCAATAACAGCCTATGGTACGTCTGGGGTGGATTTTTCTGTACCGGTCCACGTAGTCATCATACTACTACTACTACTACTACTACTACTACTACTACTACTACTACTACTACTACTACTACTACTACTACTACTACTACTACTACTACTACTACTACTACTACTACTACTACTACTACTACTACTACTACTACTACTACTACTACTACTACTACTACTACTACTACTACTACTACTACTACTACTACTACTACTACTACTACTACTACTACTACTACTACTACTACTACTACTACTACTACTACTACTACTACTACTACTACTACTACTACTACTACTACTACCACTACTACTACTACAAAGTCAGATATACCTTATTATAGTGATTTTTTTCATTCATATTATCTGTCATTCGTAAAAAAAAACAACAATTCATTTAATTTCATTTCGAAATGGTTTAAAGTTTTGGAGTACTATGCAACTAATACGAAAGTACACGGCGTACACAACATAAAACGAATATTAATGCATACTTTATTGATTGATAATACGCAATCTTTATAGCATGATGATCTTAAATATGAATGAGATTGAATTTGCATTTGGCATTCCACGCATACCGCGATTAACAAAAGAAAATGATCAAAAAGACGACCTGTATACATGGTATAAAATACAAGTCCTCTTTTGGTTCCATGAACCGAGATAACACTGTGAGAATTGCGTTCGCAAACTGTTGGGCTGAATTAATGCAAATAGCGCAAGTTTATCGCCCCGTAGCGCTATTCAAATCCCGTGACCGCAGACATAATAAAGAGTTCATCGCAATATAATATGATATAATATAAATTTCCTCTCTTTTGGAAGAGCAATCTGAAAAGAACAGAGCGATGATTCAAAAGACCGAAATTCAAAGGGCGGATCATTCATTAAAGCACCGTGGTGTAGCCAGTATTCACAAAGAAGGGGAGGGGTGACTGAGACGGGGTTGCAATGTAGTGTTAATTTAGGGCTTTTAAAAACAGTGCCGATAGTCATCACACTGTGAAAACACTAAAAGTAAGCTGTGAACACACTGTAGATACACTGCGATCACATTGTGATACTCCGTATGTGAGCTCATTGGTTTACACAGTGTGAACGCAGGGTATACCACTGTGTCCTGACAGTGTACTCATAGTGTTGTCATAATACTATTGTGATCACAATGTGCTAACAGTGTGTTCACAGTACGATCACAGTTTGCCGACAGTGTGTTCACAGTGTGATCACAGTGTGCTAACAGTGTGTTCACAGTTTGCTTCACAGTGTGGTCACAGTGTGTTCGCTGTGACCACAGCGTGCTGACAGTGTGGTCACAGTGTGCTTATAGTGTGTTCACAATGTGATCACATTGTGCTGACAGTGTGTTCACACTATGATCACAGTGTATTCACAGTGCTATAAGTGTTGACACTGTAAAAATGATGCAATTTAACATATTAAACACAGTGTGTTCGCTATGTGGTCCGCACTGTGATACACTCTGTTCTTTCCGGTAATAAGGCGTTCGAACCAAACTTGAATTGGGTATTACGTATCTAATAAGAGGGGTGTGTCGACAATTCTTGCCACAATGTGTATTAAGTGCATTTGTTTCGTGATATTGTTTTGCCTACATTCATTTGTACATACATGTACAATTTTAAGTAATTGCATTATATTGATTTTGTATGTAGTTGAGGGATGACAGAGGGTGGGGACTATCAGTGCAATAAGTCGCGTGGAAGGTGGGGAGGGGGATGTGTGGGAAGGGTACCACAACTGCAAATTCATGCCAAATAGTGTAGTGCAGCTGCAGCTGTATGGCAATATTATACGGGGGTTAGGGAATGGGGGTGGGGCTGTGCAAAAAATATATAGTAAAGGGCTAAAGGCAACTACATGTAGCTGAAAGACCAGGGCCCCGTTGAAGAAAGAGATAACGATTGTTAGGTACACTCGATATATTGTAAGTTACAATCGATTGTAAAATTTGTAAGTTACAATTAATTGTAAGTCAGATCATGTGTTCTAAACGCGCGAATCTGATTGGTTGAAACGCGCAAAGTTTCTGACTTACAATCAATTGTAACTTACAGTCGATTGTATCTCTTTATGTCTACTATAATACAGACTGCGCTTGATGGACTTATTAAAAATAATATTATTCACAGCAAATTATGTACAGAAACTGTTCTTCTTATTCTGACTTTGTAATGTTTTTACCTATTGATTTCGGAAAATAAAATACGAACGAAATACAAAATATAAGACTGTATTGTACATGTGTATAGTGGAACGGTATAGCCGGAGGAAACATACCATGTGTGAATAGGACACATTCTTATCATAGAATGAGGGTTATCCTGCAGCTGTGGTTAGTTATCAACATTTTATAGACCGCATTATTTAATTTCATTAATAGGCGAATCATGACAGTTATATTGTATTTTTTATTTGAATAATCGAAACTGATCAACTTAAATATTGTACAACAAGCGCAGCTACAACAGTTCTACTAGCATTGTTAGGAGATGGTTTAGTATATAGGAAACAAATAATGGAGCTTGCGTAAGTTGTAAACAGGTAAAGGTATATAGCCTCGATACGAAAAACAAAGTTATGATTAATAATACAAATTGCAAATTAATGCAAATAATGAAGTACTATGCATGCTTTGTCTCCCATTTAGGACTGGCCCCGAAAGTTCTTGGGTTGTGGTTTATGTGGTCTTGAGCGGGTCCACTGGCGTATTTAGGGGTGGTGAGCTTGGGTGCAGTATCCCCCCCCCCCCCCCCCCCCCCATAATTTTGTTTCGGTATAATCATATTTTCGGAATTATGTCATCAGAAATAAGTTAAACATGATATAAACATACTGTATATTGGTTCATTAAACAAATGTAATATTACTGACGTGAACATTACTTCTATGTGTCCATGATATTGATACCAGACCGAAAATCTCACTGACGTATCCATATGTTGCAATGGTATTTGTATAAAATGACATATTGATAGAATGAACCAGTATAAATGCGTTCCTAATCTCCGCAGTTGACTTTAACTACTGTATATCACACAGCGTGTACACACGTGATTGAATAATATCTGCATATATTGGGTTATGAGAATAGCGAATGTATTATCTCGGTAAAGTGCAATATGTACATGGTGTAGGGTGTACTTATAGCACGAAACATCAAATAAGTGCACAACCGTATAACAACGATGTTGAAATAGATAATTATTTGCACACCTTGGCCCTAAATCGCGGTATAACAATACAAATGATAACCTCAATTCAATTTCGTTCACTTATTGAGTTGAAGCGCAAACATGGGATCCATGCAGAAACGGGCAGTATTTATTTAGTCCGCAACTTTGAATTACATACATATTGGTTGATGGAATTTTCGACCTTACTTTTTTTGGAAAGATGTATATTTTGTATTTCTCCATTAACATTGGACACGTTACTATTATGTTAATCAATTAATCAATTACTCAGGTATCATGTATAATGTTTAATATTCAATGAATATATTTTTGTATCATTTGTAATTTATTTGTATCATGAGATTATTTTGAAAATAAATGAATAAATTCTAAATCAAATAAACTGAAATAATAAAGAACAGTCATGCTAAATATGGATTTGTTTTTCTTCACAATTTCATAATGTTGAACATGTATAATGTTTAATATTCAATGAATATATTTTTGTATCATTTGTAATTTATTTGTATCATGAGATTATTTTGAAAATAAATGAATAAATTCTAAATCAAATAAACTGAAATAATAAAGAACAGTCATGCTAAATATGGATTTGTTTTTCTTCACAATTTCATAATGTTGAAAATGTGTAAAATCTTAGGTAGTTTATTTAATGTATACTATATATTTGTAAAATGCATATTTCATTGATAGTATAGAGCTTTGAATATAATTTTTAGATTAATTCAAAAAGTGTTGGTGATTTAAAGAGATTGAATGAATTTGGTTTTTGATATATGAACACAAATAAAGCGTTTCCGCTTTCCGGTAATACAATCATACTACGTTGATGGGATAGTTCTGTTTTGGTATAGAGGGCGCTCCTCGAAATAATTATTTTTTGAGGTAATGATAAACTTAGTGTAAAGTTTGATAGAGCACACTTGTTTTAATGACAGAATCAACTTTATTTGATATTTTTATTTGTCTGTAAAATCATGTGCCCTTTCAAATAATAAAGTCAATCCAGTACGAGTTTTCTACTAGATTTTGCAATATCCATTGATTTAATGCAGTACCTTCCAAGTTCCTATAAGCTGCAATTGGTTTAAAAAGTATATAATTTATTACAAAATAATTACGCAAGTGAGACTAGACAAAAAAATACGCAAAAGACGACATTGATAGTGACTTAATAAATGCATTTATTCCACAATTATTTTAACATATTATATCAAAATCTACTGCTCCTGAGATAACTCGAGTCAGATTTTCAGTATAATTAAAACTTCGTATGCGAATTTTTTTCATTATTGGAAATGTAATTAACAACTAATCTGAAAGACACGTTATTCAATACCAAAGATGATTGTTTATACACTCATTACAGAATAATTAACCATTTTCCTCACAAGAGTGTATATAAACCTGTATTTTTTACAATATGTACACTACAATGCTAAAAAATAAAGATGTTCATATCTTAAATAAACATGCAAAGTTCATTTTCTTTAACGGAAATCGAAATGCTAGATTGAAAATATCTTGTTGACCGTATGTTTACTGTACACATAATACTAAAACGATCGACTATCAATCTAGTTCTGAATGGTCAGAATGATTGAACAGCAACATAATTATACATATACGCTGGATCCACTGAATAATGCGAAAATGTACATGTTTGAGTTTGCAAGTACTTGAAAGATTTTGGTACTTTTCTCGAAAAAAATATTGACGCACGCATTTTCTCTCGCAAGAATACAACTTTGATGAATCTAGAACAAGAACATCAATATCATCAACAACAACACCAGTATCAACATCAACATAGACAAATCACATGAAATTCATGTCATGAATGCATAACGCTTGAAATGAATGGTGTATTTACTTTACAAAGGAGAAAGTGTTCTTGAAACAATAAATTTTATAGACGCATGAATTTTCTCTCGTATATGAATACAACTTTGATGAATCAAGAACAATAACATCAATACCATCAACAACAACAACACCAGTATCAACAGCATTATAAACAGGAAGAATACAACAACATGATGGACAAATAACATGAATACATAACGCTTGAAATGAACGGTATATTATTTACTTTACAAAAGAGACAGCTACCTTGGAACAATATAGACGCATGGATTTTCCTCTCGTAAGAAAACAACTTTGATGAACCAAGAACAAGAACATCGATACCATCAACAACAACAACAACACCAGTATCAACATCATTATAAACACAGGAAGAATACAACAACATGGACAAATCACATGAATACATAACGCTTGAAGAGAATGGTGTGTGTACTATACAAAAGAGACTTCTCTCGTACACGCATCCTTTGTCATCAGAGTAACATCTTCATCAGTATATACACCAACTATCATAGCTTGACATGCTCTTGACAGAATTAACATAATAGCTACTATTCACGAAGGTAGGTAAACGAACCTCGACAGGCTTATAGTTTGCTTTTGTTAGCCCCAACTCATGTTCTTAAAAATAAATTGTATTCCAATAGATATACGAGCACTGAAAAGTTAATCTGGGGAAAACCACCATGTATTGTGGCTAAATGATTGAAAAACCGGTCTAGCAGTCTTGAGGTCTCGATTTCAATTCTCAGAAAATGTAAACTTCTCATCCTTTATTTCTGGTCAGTTTCCTTCAAGTTTGAATTTATTATCAAAATATTGTTATTATTTTAAATTATAAACATTGTACATGTTTTGTCTTGTGAATGTAGTATATAAACTGTATTTTATTTGTGTGATACACAACCCCGCATCCACCCTTTGACGAAAACAATCTTCTCAATTCAACTGCCCATTTGGTTCAAAGGGTTTATGGATGACCAACATTTCAAAACAACTTCCGGAAATATCAATTAATTAACAAGAATGGAGTATGAATTATGCGAATCTACCAAACCGAACAAAATGACCTTTTCATTAAGCTTCTGCTTCATTGTATTCCATGATATTTATAAAATGTTTTCTTTTGGTTATCAAAAATAGAAAGTGGCGGCATGAAAAGGTCATGTCGAAAATAATTGGAGGTTTGTTTTCCCTTCTTAAATACAAGTAAATTTGGCTGGTCTGCTACATGCATGCCATGACTGTTGCGAGGATACTTAAAGGGATCAAGAAACTTTATCTGAATCTATATAAGATACTTGCATATCTAGTAGTTCTTTGCTTCTTACTAATATAAGTACGAGAACATGACGAAACCAGCTTTAGTTTAATATATATTATGGAGACATTTACGATTTAACTAATATAAAATAAAAGATCCGGGGATCAATTAAATTCCAGTGTAAACAAATAAACCTTTGGCAATGACTTCGCAAATAGCACTTGGCATTTTTTGCTCATCACTCGGACATAAGTGATGACATTCATTAAAAAATAAATTTTCACATGATATACTCAGTGGATATAACCGGTCACAGAATTACACATTGTATCAACACTTTGTCAAGTGATGCCTCTGTCAAAATTCAGTCAAATCTGTATTCGCGGCCACCTTGTATATATAGCAACCGACCTTCTTACAGTGACCACAGCGATGACCACAGGCAAAGAAAAACAATGTTATTGAACCTGTCTATAATTATAGAGGTCACCTGTCTACAGTTTAACCACTTTTCTTGTTTTCCTTGGGTGGTCATTAAACACAGGTTTGACTGCATGTAGTTACTAGATCCCTTTTAAAAAATGTATGTTGCATATTATGGTGTTTTATAAGTATGTTCAGTATAACGTCGTGGCCACAAATATGACCTCCTGCAGAGAAAAATAATGTTATGGAACCTGCCTATATAGGTCACCGGTCCACAGTATAGCCCCTTGTATTGTTTCCCTTGGGTGGCCGCTATACAGTTTGACTATATATACTTCGCACAAAAAGTTTCGCAATCGAGGTTTGCGCATTAATAACTTTTCTATTAGGTTATTACCATTGATAAATTTGGTATCATTGGAAAGCGTGAATTCTCCCCATTTGCTATGAGTATTTTATCGTGGAATGTGCAGTGCATCCAAATGTAGGGCAAAGTCAAAAGTGATATGTTGCAAAATGCACTGATTCTGTCAACAAAGGGCCTTCATTTTGTTTGAAGATTAAAATGTGGCTTGAATGCCTATTACGTTATTACCATTCATAAATTTGGTATCATTGGATAGCGTGAATCCTCCTCTTTATACATTGATATAACATTTGCTATGGATATTTATCATGGAATGTGCATTACATCCGAATGTAGGGCAAAGTAAAAAATGAAATGTTGCAAAATGCACTGAACAGTGTGCCTTCCTTTTGTTTGAAGATTAAAACTTGGCTTGAATGCATGACCACCTCACCCCCATTCAAGCCAAGGAAGGCACTCTGTTGACAAAATCAGTGCATTTTGCAACATTTCACTTTTGACTTTGCCCTACATTTGCACATTCCATGATAAAATACTCATAGCAAATGTTATATCAATGTAAAGGGGAGAATTCACGCTTTCCAATGATACCAAATTTATCAATGGTAATAACCTAATAGAAAAGTTATTAATGCGCAAACCTCGATTGCGAAACTTTTTGTGCGAGGTATAGTTTATAACCCTTAAAAATGTATGTTGCATAATGGTGTTTTATTATTATATTCAGTATAGCGTCGTTCCCGCGGGAATTGCCGTTGTTGTGGTAGTGTTTGTTGCCAGGACTTCGGTCGGGACATAGAGAACGCCTGGAAAATGAAAATATACAAAACGCAATTATCATTAAAGAAAAAATGGGTCCCAGGAAATACTCGAGCTGAGGTCTATGGAGAATGCATGTTAAACGTAAATGAAACTGACCTGTAGGTCTATAGGGTGTTTCACAAAGATTAAAAGTTGAACTTACCTCTAAGTTGGCCCTAAATATTATGGAAAGCCATTTGTAGCCTTGGAATAAAACAAATTAAAAAGCAAAACAATACAATTAAGTATTTGAGACTTTCACCAAAAATGTACGTCAATAATTTCAAGGCTCCTTGATAATAATAATTATCACCTGACTTAGTAAACACAGTACATGAGCTGCCATGAAAATATTTTTGGATATTACATGGCACTGTTGCGTGGCAATCAGATGATAAAACAGTTGTTAACTTTGCTGTCGGGAAAATCATGGAATGTTCCCCTCGGGAATTTAAAATGCTATTTCGTGAAGAAAATAAGTCCCTCGACTACGTCTCGGGACTTATTTACTCTTCCCTCAATAGCATTCAAAGTCCCTCGGGAGTGGAATATTCCGTGCTTTTCCCTCCACCACCAGTTAACAACTGTATAATATAACTGACTTTATATACAAATTCATGCCTTTTCAAAATAACTGTTTATCACAATTTTACACAGAAACTAACGGCTTTCCATAATTGTAAGGTCCAACTTAGAGTTAAGTTCAACTTAGAATCTTTGGGAAACAACCCCTAAGCACTTTTTACTCAATTTTTGAGATTGTTTACCCTATTTTGTCACTTTAATTGCATTTTAAAGAAACAACACTTCATAAAATATCAAAGGGGGTATAGTCTAATTTGAAGAAAACATGAATTTCATGAATATTTGCGTGGATTTTTGCCATAAAAAGGTATGGCTTTTTACACACGTTTTCAATGCATAGTGAAACATTTTATGATATTTTTTCTGTAAGTAGTACTTATATCACAGAAATGTCTTTCCATTCTTTGTGGGGCTTGTTTATGAGTAAATTAATTATTGGTTAGAGTTGCCAAGTGACATGACAGTCAATTGCTCTTATCGAAGAAGACCAGGTGAATATAGCCTCTATCCTGGTATACTGCTAAAGCACAGGCAGTCAGCATCCAAATAATAATAATAATAATTAACAACTTTTGTATAGCGCATAACACATAGTTTTTAAACATGTCCCTATGCGCTGAAGAGAAAGGAAAACACAAAAAAAAGATTATCTGGGTTTCAAAGAGAGAGAACAAAAAATGCAGTAAGTATTAAATAAGTACGTCTTTAAAGCAATCTTAAACTTATCAATAGTATCAATATTTTTCAAATGTTCCGGGAGATTATTCCATGGCATAGGGTTGAGGCAGTGTGAGCAAAGCTGCGTTCACCATATGATTTCGTGAAAACTGGTGGAATAACAAATAATTTTTCCTTATTTGAACGAAGATTTCTTAGTGGTGTATGCAATGTTAACAACTCTTTTAAATATTATTTACTTCTCCAACAGAGTTTACTGCCAATTGGCAACTCGACTCTCACCAAGAATCAAAGTGCTATAAATACAAGTCACACTAGGAGCTGGAGAGACGTCCCTTTTTATGGTATAATCACAACTTACAGACAAAAAATCAACAAATTTTGCACTTTGTATTAAAGAATGTATATAAAACCCAAACCTTTAATGTACATGGAAGGAATGGACAAAATCTATACAATTTGGATAAAATTCACGTTTTTAATCAAATTCAAGGCAGAAAATATGCGGTAGGTGTCACTTACACCATTGACTATACCCATTTGGTATGTCATGAACTATTTTTTCTTCACAATATCATAAAATGGACAAAATAACATCGAACAAATTGATCAAAAAGTGCTTGGTGTAATCATTTTCCCAGAGCTTTATGTACACACTTGTAACAATAAGTTAGCAAATAATCAGTTGTACATGTGGTAACCTGGTTAATAGAATTATCTAACGAACAATCCCATTCGTGATGTAATGTCAATGAAATACTAAGGGTGTTATAAACCTATTCCTCTTGCCTACGGGAACCTGATGGGCCCTGTATGAACTCTTTGGGGGTACGTTGCAATATCTGGTACATGTTATTCGAAAAGGATAGCACAACTATACATGAAATCACATGCATTTAACGGATTTGGAAAACATGCAACTGGTCTTCAACTGATCTTGGGATGAACGATTATCGTAATGGGCACTATCGATCATTTCTGATATATGCTACGACCATGCAAAAACGAAATGTAAATCAAATAATATTTCAAATATATGAAATACAAATTAATAAATAATATAATGTTATGTTATACTATATGTACCTGCTATGCAAGCCGTGAGGAAGCATGCAATCGTTCCGGCGATGAGGGCGCGAACAGCCACGACGGCCACGTCCTTCTTCCTTTCGGGGGCCATTGGAGTTAGTGCACCCAGCATGATCCCCACGGAACCTATATTGGCAAAGCCGCAGAGGGCGTAGGTCGCAATAATTTCGGAGCGTGGCTGAAATAAATTAGAACAATCAAAGAGGAAATAAAAACTTTGAGAAGGCAGTCTTTTTTGGAAATATTATTTAATTTATTCTCCACTCATGGGATGGATTGCCCTTGTCAGCTACAAGCTGTTTTTCAAAGGGGTCCAGGCCAAGATAAAAACATACAATCATAATAATACGCCAAGTGACAAGTAATGTTTTTTCTTTGCTTCAGAGAAGCCATTGGAACTAGTCCACCACGCATGATCCCCATGGAACCTATATTGGCAAAGCCGCAGAGGGCGTATTTCGCAATCACTTCCACAGAAATACAATTATAGAAATCACTTCAGAGTGTTCCTGAAATAAATCAAAGAGGACACAACGATTTTGACAGAATTATTTTTCTCGTTGGATTGTGGGGATGGAAAGGGGGGGGGGGGGGGCTGGAGGAGGGGGGTTGCTTCTATTTTAGTAGCCATCAGAGCAAGTCCACCAAGCATGATCCCATCAGAACCTTAAACCCGCAAAGGGCGCAGGTCGCTATCACTTCTGAGCGTTCCAAAAATAAATCAGAGTGGATGGCTAAATTTTGCCAGTTAAGTTATTTGCGATGAATAATTGTTCGTCCTCTTTTAAAGAGCATTTGGAGTAAATTGAAGATCACAGTGCATGATTTTTAACGAGCCTATCATACAGTAGTCATATACGCAGATGACGGATTTTTCAATACGATAGGAGATATATTTTGTTTTGTTTTTTAAATAAGAGATACATTTACTATATAAACCACATGACTACATTTACGTTAGAATTTAGCAATATATAGACCTGTCATTATGTTGTTTTGGAGGGTTTCTGAAAAGATATTTGTTTTAAAAAGTACAACATAACGATTTTCCAGGTGAACTGACCGATATGACAAACTTACCGACAGCGTTGGCCCTTCTCCCGTCTCCCTGTTCTTGATGTACCCTGCGAGGACGTCGTAGGCGTAGAACTCGTTGACGAATGTCTTTAGTCCGATCAACTCGGCAACGACGTTACAGTCGGCCCATTCAACGCCCATGATGAACGCCACTGGCATGAACACGTACGAACATATCAACTGGAGGACAGATAGAGCACACAAGGTCAATAACTAGCTAATGTGTTTCAAATAGCAGACAATTGTCCACTGAGATCGTTTTAACCTAATAAGCGCAGAATTCGTTGATGAATATTTTAGTCCAATCATTCCACTACGCCCATGATGAACACGAAGGGACATTCTTGGGAAGGAGAAAATGTAAAGATGTAGTATTTTTTCTGAAGTTATATGAAGTTTGTTTTACCGGTAATTTCCCCCTTTCCTCTCGTATAATTAAATCTATCTACAATGTGTATCTTGTCAATTTCAATCAGGATATTAGGAAAATCTTACCAGCTTATATTCCTTGTAAATCTTATTTACGTTGTTATACAAATGTATTATTAATAGAATACGCGTAAATTCATCTTGTATAAGTGTCCCACATTAGCATGTTATAATGGGCAAGGTTACATTGATCAAATATTTGACCAGATAACGTCGCCTGGTCATTATTAGTCTGACCAATCGGTCATTGACACATTCAGCTATCTGAGGTTTATTATCTGAGGGTACTATCGTTAAACCAATGTTAATAACGATGGTAAAATGGTGAAGGACAAGGGTCAATATACGCTTCTAAATATGTCTAAATACGTGTGTTTATATATCATGTTTACACCTGATCTTCTTACGTCAATTGGCAGGACATTAGGCTATGTTAAAACATGAGCTGTGATAAATTCGCCTTTCCTCATGGGAACATTTTAAGCCTTTTAAGCATTTAAACGTCGAATTATCTAACATTACAATGACTACCTGAATATTAATCTTGCTTATCTCGAACGTGGCTTGTGAATAACCAAAGATACCTCCAAATTACACAGTATCCATAATGCATTGCGTACACGAGCGCAAAAAGTGAATGTCAATCAGATATCACCTGTATTATGCGACTACATAGGCACATTTCCAAGAGGTAATATCTTCTTTTTTAAATTTACCATTTAATGTAACCGCCCTAATAATAAGCTCTATTTACCTCAAAAGTAAGTTCTGGATAACCAACAAGACCTCCCATGTACCCCAGCAATGCGTTGACGAGCGCCAAAAGTGACAGAAAGGCGACCAGATTAGCCGCGATGTTCAGAACGAGAGGAATGGCTGAAGAGGCTCCATTCGCTGCCGCCTCGACCATATTACGCTCCTCTCTGTAAAAGAAAACAGGACAGGTCGACATTCTTAGATTACAAATGATAGAAAATTGACCATAATCATCATCTTTATAATTTACCATGCTATTCGCATTCCATGTTATTTAAACGATGGTAAAATTGTGATAAGTTGTTTGTGTTGTTCCTATTGTTAATTATGACTGGCACGGTATAAGGCGTAATGCACAGACAGCCCTTCTACTAATGGAGCGACTTGTGAAGCAACTGGACACATGATATATGGCATAATAGAACAGTACACATGTTTGGCCACCACACTTTAATATTAATCCCTCTACAGCAGGCATCTGTTTATAGTGACTACTGACTATAAATCCCCCACACAGGAAACAATGTTCATAAAAATGTCTTTAGTGGCCACCTGACTATTGTAGTTACATATCTTGCTTTCCGTAGGTGGTCCATAAACATGAATTTGACTGTAACACAAACGAACACTTAATAACCACAAACACCACACAAACTGACACGCCATATAATGTGTTATGTTTGTTTAACTTGCCCTTTCGGCAGCTTGACCCCTTCTGCCGTGAGGTGCTTCGACTTCTCCGTCTCCGGATAGAAGAGCTTGGAGATCGCCAGGGCTGCCGGGGCGGACATCACCGAGGCTGCGATCAGATGGGTCGCGTCGATTCCAGCTAGAATGTAGGCACCCAGTGTGCTCCCAGCTACAGTAGCGAACCCGCCCGTCATGATGGCGTGGATCTCGGACCGAGTCATGTCCTTCAGGTAAGGTTTGATCAACAGCGGTGCTTCAGTCTGGAGAGTTTGTAATTAAAGAAGAATTATTCATGATATCAATATTCGTCATGGTAACAACCGTGATGTTGATAATGACGTTTATGATAATGATTAAGATGGTATAGGTATAGCATATTTATTATAATAAATAGTCCAAGAGTCTCAAGAATTTAGAAGGAAATTGTCCTCTTCATCAGTTACATTCATTAGTAGTTTATCATTTTCTTAACATTCTTTTTTCTTACCACTCAGTTCTCTTTATAACCCATTTGCTTTATATCGTTTCTTTCGAATCCACTTTCCCAAATGGGCGGAACACCATAGTAAGCATATTCTGTGTTTCATATGGATCCATATCGTTTTCTTACCATTCCAACGAAGATGTTCCCTGCCGCGTTAAGCGACTCTGCAGCCGAAGTCTTCATCGTCAGCTGCATGAGCCATGCGACCTTCGCGATGACCACTTGAATAACACCCCAGTAGTACAGAACTGAGATTACGCTACCGAAGTAGATGATAATCGGGAGAACCTGAGAGCCAGAAAACAAAACATGAACTTATTAAAACAATAGTTTATAGAGTATGTCGCTTTTGTATGATTAGAGATTAAGTGAGAGATCCGAATGAGGTCTTTCGATCTATCCTTTGCACCGGCGCCGATTCCATCCGAAAACACAATGCATTGGGGGGGGGGGGGGGGGGGGGGGGGGGGCGAGCATTGTTTGTGAACAATGCTCTGCCCCCCCCCCCACCCCCCCCCCCCCCCCCCCCCCCCCCCAATGCATTGTGTTTTCGGATGGAATCGGCGCCAGTGATCCTTTGATACATCCAATGGGCTTCAAAAAGCTCTAAGCTAGTTGATACAACAGTAATGTAAGATGGACATAATTATACGCCGTGTGCCATAACATGGACATTACACCCTACATGCCACCTTTCCTACTGGACGTTGGTTCTACATCATGTACATGTTTGCTGCTTCATACGATACCAGGACCAAGAACAGTGTAGGTAGGACGTATATCTAGAGGAAAGGCCAAAGGAGATGTTGAGTAGTCCACCTAATCAACAACCACTTAGACAAAAAAGAACAGAAACATTAACACAATACAAATAGTTCAGATATTCAAATCGTTCGTCGGGTCTGGCATGATTTGAACGTGTATTGTGCGCTGGGCTTTGTATACTCACCACGAATGCGAAGTAATGCTCCTGGTATCCCGCGCCAAAGAGAAATTCGGATCCCGCCGATGCGAAATTGAGGAAGACGAAGACGAGATCGCTCAGCCACTCGAAGATCACGAACCCAACGTAGGTCCGGAGGATGAATAGACCTAGGAGGAACTGAAGGGCCAATCCCCACAGCACTGGTCTCCATTTTACCTGAAAATGGTGAACAAAGTTCATCTGTGATTATAAGCCTCATCGTCCTCGGCACACTTGCTATCCACATACTCATATACTCATAATCATAGTAGATGTAATAATCATAGGCACAATCGTTGTTGTAATTGTAATCGTAATCATAATGGATCATCATCTTTCTCATCATCATTATCTACATGACCACCATTATCATCATCATCATCATCATCATCATCATCATCATCATCATCATCATCATCATCATTACCATCACCACCACCCTGATAATCAATAGCATGCTGCCGTGAATCCTTCTGATTTTCTTTACCAAAGTTGACTGAACTAATTACATATAATACAAACGACCAAATAAACACACATATTATATACATAAATCATAATATTAAATGGACATAACAAATCTACAAAAAAGGTTCTCACGTACCTTGGTGCGTACAAAGTCAGCGCAATGAGTTAGTAAATATAACTTTGCATTTTCGCTCATTACTCGGTCATTCATGACATTCATCTACGGTACGTATCAGATCACAGACATAATAATAATAATATCGTCGATATATATAGCGCCTATCACGATCGATAATCATCTCTAAGCGCTTTACAATTATATTATTACCCCGGTCATCGGATACATTCTTCAATCAATCCAGCACATAACATGCACATTTTCTACTCCCTGGGGAGCATTCCAGCCAAGGGCAACCTCGTGGGCGCACACAATGCTAAGGAACTACGTTCCATCCTTCCGGGTACCCATTTATACACCTGGGTGGAGAGCAGTAAATGTGGATAAATTTTCTTACTGAAGGAAAACGCGACGGGCATACTTTGGGTTCGAACTCGGGACCTCACGATTGGAAGGCACGCGCTCTACCAATCTTGCCACACCACGTCCACATACACATTAATTGTATCAGCCCATCATCAGTTTTTGTACACGTCAACAAAGTTACTAACTAAATTAGATCCTTTTAACAAAAGACATCCAATCAACTCACTTTACTGGGATACTTGGAGAAGACGTAGCAGAATAGCACGAAGATGACCAGACCAGCGAACGAGACGAGGTTCTCGGGGTTCTTCCGGGTGAGGAAGTAGAGAGCAATTGCTAATAGCGCCACCAACGTTAGGTAAAACGGCCTGCATAATAGTAAAGTAAAAACATGTTTATTATTTTATGGTTTGTGGTGTATCAACACCATGATTATACAATCATAGGCCAATCCGCGCTTGGATTACATAACACCATATAGTTTTACTTAGAAATGGATACTAAGTGTTTACGGTTTTGAGGCAAAGACATTAATTGTTTGCACAAAACATCAATTCATGGGGCAAAAAATCATCACTTGTGTTGGAGATCTCTAAAAATACTTTACTTGCTGAAGGGTTTTACTATTCTCTCTCTTCTTTGCCCGACAATGCTGGTCGAACCATACCCTTACATCAAAGTGATATTTGAGACTTCAATCATAATTATACCGATATCATTGGAAGATTCTTGAGAATGATATATGAGTTTTTCATAGAAAAGGAATAATGTTTACCTAGTGAAAAGAGTAAATCGATGTCTGATTTTATCCCGATCGTGCGCTTGAAGTTTCCGAATTCGGGTACTATAGAGGGTTTAGTATCTGTAATCGGATACTCTTGACGGTCGAAAATTCAATCTGATATATCTCCATAATTATAGAGACATTATTTTGACAAATCGAAACCAATTTCTTTCTTCTATTACCATAAGCCAAATAACAAGGTAAAAGAGAAGTGTTAAAGCTCAGAGTGATTTTGGTTGAGTTTTCACAAAGTTAATAGATCACTTTAAACAAAATTCACTATCGTGTGTTCACATATTTTAACACCGTGTTACGCATTCCCATTTCATAAACACACGATAAGGACATTCCAATACTGCTGTGTATCGAGAAGATAGCCTACACGTGGTGGACCCGTTTGTACAGGACCCCGTGAGGTTTTTTTACTATCCAGCTAACGTGAATCAGATCATGAGCGCAGGCCTTTTCTTACGTGTTTTTTTTTCTATAATTAGTTAGATTAAAGAACATAAATCTGATCTACCTACATAATGAGTGATGTCAAGTTCGGAAGTTTTGAAAACGGCCATATTCGGATAAATGGCACCTCAAATTCGGGCGAACCATGTCATATTCGGGCAGAACCATGTCACATTGGGCCAAAATGATGTCATACTATTCGCGCAAACTAATGTTACGTCAGTTTAGGGCAATATAAAGTCATATACGGGCATCAAAGATGCGATGACATTTGTTTGCTTGTAAGGTTGAAAGGCGGGAAGAATAATAATTTGGGCAAAATATCTCAGCCCAGCTGATAAAAATTTGCCCGCATTCCCATAATGTTTCCCACCATATTCATGTTATATAATCAATATTTATTACTGCAATAAGTATGCCCGGTTGTCTGGGTCAGAACATTACTTACATGAGTTGAATTTTGAGTTTATTCATTATTTTATTCGCTGGTAAAAAGCCTGCTTTCAGCCAAAGAGCTGATTTTCAGCATGGCCGTGATACATAAATGGAACATATTGTACATAAAAGGTGTAAGCTATGTATCATGCAATTCTCATTCCACTTCCAGAAGCATTGTGAAAACATTCCTCTTACACTTGATTGCAGTTTTGATTCTGGCGACCAAACTATCAATAACTTCCGCAGATAATATTATATTCTTCTCACAAATTAGCCTTTCCTCAAGAACACCACGCTATAGTGTTAGTTACACGTACACGTAAGTGCCGTGCGAATGCAGAAGCAATGGCCAACCCGATAACATCACTAATATTATAAGGTGTAACGATTGAACCTGACATGAGCATAACAATAATGATAACAGCTGAAACCATGATGACACCCCACCAGTGTCTTGATACAGTCAAACCTGTCTAAGCGGCCAGCTGTCTATAGCAGTCAACCTGCCTTTAGTGACCACCATGAAAATTGATCCCTTGCAGAGCATAATAAAGATAACATATGTAACCTGTTTATATAAAGAAGTCACCTGTCTACAAGGTGGCCACTGTTCTTGTTTCCATAAGGTGACCACTAAAACTAGAACGCACGTTTGACCGTACTTGTTTGTTTACCTATATTTATCTAAATAGATTAATAGCAATAGTATGGATAGTGCAATGCACCATAATTACAGTGCTCAGCTAAAGTAGGAACAAATATATCTACTATACTAAAGTAGCCGATCATGTATGTCTGTCTGTCTGTCTGTCCATCTATGCATTTCGTAGTGCATTGAGGCACCAACATCAAACTTTGGGTAGTGATTGGTGATGACCCATAGAGGTTTGTGGTCTGGGTCAGGTCGGGGTCAGTTTGACCAGTGGTCAGTTATGAATCGGCCAATATTCCACGTTCATTTGCCATGCAGTCGCGTGGAGCGCTGATCATCACACATGCTTGCGACGGAAGTACCGTGAAAAGTGTGTTGCTGAAATGACCTTTCATTATGTAGTCTTTGTTCAGCCTGGAATCGATACGTTGTAAATTACTTACGCACATTATCGTATGCCTGTCAAATCGGAAATAACACGTGTGCCGCTGTGTGCGCCTGAATTAAGACTATCGTAATTTGCTTGCGAATTGTTGTTTTTCAAACTTTTAAATAATATGGATTTAAAAATTGTAATGACTGATTTTCGAATAGAATTAAAACAAATCTGATGAAATATATGTATTTCTATCAAGAAACGGACGGTACATTCCAAAAGCGAAAGCGACCGTCGGGCGGGGAATTTGCATAGACTATATACAGGGTAGCGGAATATTGTAGGTCCGGCATCTGTGCATTGTCAACGCACAATCTACTACATTGTACACACATTCGTGTGATTGTACATGTCCGTATATGCATGACTGAATTTGATCGGTGATTTTTGTTCACATTTTCAACACGATATTCGCAAAATTGGCAAAACAGGGTATACGGCTACCAAAATAGGTTTCTCTCTGTCACTGGTTTAATTTTCTGAATACAGGCTAATTGTAAATGTTTGCTCGAAGTGCATACTTTGTTGTACTGAAGTATAAAAAATGTGTGCTTTTTGTAAATAACGTGTAAACAAGAAGAGCAAGGAATTAGGGTTATTGATCTACTTGACAACGATTTAATTAATACTGTTTATTGTTTGACATGTGATCGCTGGCAGCATACCTAGGGTTTTTACAAGGGGGGGGGGGGGGGTAGGGGGGGTTATTGCGTCAACCAAAATTTTCGACGGGCTGGGTGTTGGCCAAGTATTTCGAGGGGGGTGTCGGTCAAGTAACTCGAGGGGGTGTCGGTCAAGTATTTCGAGGGGGGTGTCGGTGAAGAATTTTCGAGGGTGGTGTCGGTCAAATATTTCGTGGGGGGGGGATTTCGTGGGGGGGGGGGGGGGGCGGTGAAGAATTTTCGAAGGGGGGAGGGATGTTGGTGAAGAATCTCGATGGGGGGTGGGGGATTTTTCGAGGGGGGTGTCAGTGAAGATTTTTTCGAGAGGGGGTACCAGTGAAGATTCTTTCGGTGTCGCTGAAGAATTTGTGAGGGGAGTGGGTGTCCGTGAATATTTTTTGAGGGGGGGGGGGGGGTGGTTATTTCCTCAACCAACATTTTTGAGGGGTCAGGTGTCGGTCAAGTATTTCAAGTGGGGAGGGGGGGGGGCTGTCGGTGAAGAATTTTCGAGGGAGAGTGTCGGTGAAGAATTTGTAAGGGGGGTGGGTGTCCTCACCCCCCCCCCCCCCCCCAACCCGGGTACCCATATGCCTTTGAATATGAGATTGAATCACCACCGGGGGGGGGGGGGGTGTCGGTGAAGAATCTTGAAAGGGGGGGGTGTCTGTGAAGATTTTTCGAGGGGGGGGGGTTGTCGGTGAAGAATTTTCTAGGGGGGTGTCAGTAAAGATTTTATTGAGAGGGAGTAACAGTGAAGATTCTTTCGAAGGGGGGTGGTGGGGGTGTAGGAGAAGATTTTTCGAGGGGGGGGGTTGTCGGTGAATATTTTTCGACGCGAGGGGGGTGTCGATGAAGATTTTCTCGAGAGGGGGTACTGGTGAAGATTCTTTCAAAAGGGGGCGGGGGTGTCGGTGAAGAATTTGTGAGGGGGGTTCATGGTGTCCGTGAATATGTTTTTGAGGGGGGGGGGGGGGAAACCCCAAAACAGCCCTTTTTCATCAAAGTGAAATTTGAACCCCCCCCCCCCCCCCCCCCCGTGTACGCATATGCCTGTGAATATGAGATTGTATTTTTAATTATACACTTATTAAATCATATCATAACCATTCAAACAGAGATTCCATTAATTGACCAAATGTTTTTTACAGGATAGATACAAAAAATAACGAAATACAAATATACAACATACAACATTATCTTACTCAAAGATCTGGTGACGGGTAATTTGCTAGTTATACAAATAGTGCATGGTTTGGAGTTGAATATACCAGAATAGACACCGACACATTTTTAATTTCTCGAGTGCATTAATATTGCATCGAGGCCGCAGTGAAATTCAAAATGTAGAGGTGTGTATTGTGGAATATTTAACGGCAAGAAGCATGTACTATTTGTTATATAAGATGGTTATTTGGAGGAACTGGTTTTCACTATTATTGATGAACCCGAATTGAGTGTCAAGAATTGTGACGTCACGGCTGTGACGTCACAATGATTGTTTACATGCCGCGAAGAAAAGACTCTCGCACAAGTCGTCAAGTGATCATGAAAAAATGCTTCGTTTTGTAAATTATCTGTCCTGTATAGTAACTAAATGTTGGCAGTTTCGTAAGTTGCATGGTAGGTGGTTTGATATTGCTAAGTTTGGGAATGGAAATGCACACAGCCCTTTGATTATTCTCACTTTTACCGACAATTTTACGGCGTATTCGGGGCGTATTCACAGCGAACTTAATTTGACGTTACGCACTTCAAGGCCATGCCTTGTTTGGCTCTCTATGGGAAGTTTGTACACACATACCGCCATGCACTATAACTATGTTATGTGTGTACTATACCGGATTAAGCATCGGTAATCAACCAATCAGAATGCTCAATTTACCTTCATTATGACGTCATCATCTTATATATATGTATATATCAATGTTTAATATGACACTTTTATTTAAGCTCACTCCCCCTTAAAACTTGCACAACTTGCATTAATTTTGTTGAGTGATATCTTTCTTGAAGAAATCACTTCATATTCTAACCTGCAGAATGGGCACATGTGTTTTGTGCCCACGAAACAACGTTGTAGTTTAATTTTATATTTGTTTTTATTACTTTTTGTTTCTTGTTTGTATTAATCTATGTTTACTGTATCTTTAAGAATATGTAAAACTTGTAAACTCTTAGGTATGGCAACACTTCAAGCTTCTAGCTTATATCGCCAGACCTCTGTGTGTTTCTATTTCGATGTTATGACAGTTTATTTTTATGTACGAAATTGTTTAATGTGAGGCATGCAGGAATATAATAAATAAATAAATAAATACATAAATTAATTAATTCATATTGAACATTACCTACGTTCATTATAAAATATGTATTTAATTTTTGTTTAAATAATGTACTTACCACTCGATGTAGCGCCACATCCTGTCCCACGCCTGGCCACCGGGAAGCAGCACGTGCTCGTTGATCCTGTCGCCTACCGTGTCCCGGACGAAAATGTACGCGTAGATGAACACGGTGATGCCCGTGATGATCAGCACCTCCACCGCCTCGTCGAAGTCGTAGATGCAGGCGTAGACGAGGTACGCAGCGAAACCCAGCAACAGGACGGCAGTGATGACGATCTTACAAAAGTTGCGGTTGGCGTCGTAAGCAGATTGGATGCTGTCCGTATACTTGTACACATTCTGCAACGGAAGCAATGCATTAATAATAATAATACAGGTTACTTGATAGCGCTATTAGTATTAATCAGGTATCATAGCGCTTACAAATATAACAATTAATACTTGAAAAATAACAACAAAAATACATACAAACTATAAAAAATCTATGAAATCAAGGAAAAGGGAAGGGTTTTAAGTGTCTTTTAAAGGTAAGTACATGAGTAATTTGCCTAATGATTACACAATGTTGGTCGTTTCTTTAGACATTTAGAATGATGATTTATCGTGTAAAATATTATTATGTGAACAATTTTACCAATGATTCAGCTTATTATTCAGCCATGTTAGCACACTCTCTAAAAAGAAAGAGAAAACCATTCACCAAATCATCACCAACTTAAACCACCCAAATGCCATGCCTTTGCCCAAATTGAGTTTATTTCCCATGGCACCCCTAACCTCACGTTAGGGTATACTTCAACTTCTTTTCCAAAATCGAAATATAAAGTTGGGTCTATAAAGTATGAGAAACCGATCTCGAAAAAAAAGTTTCAGAGAAGCGTAGCCTACACTCCACAGTCGAGTCTGGATGTCGTCTTCGTCGTCGTCATAATCGACGTCATTTTCCTGCTCATCATCCGCATCATTGCCATCATGTATTTTCCCATTAGATCCGTTCCGTGGTAGGTCCTTCGTCTTTTTGTCGTTCTGCATCTCGTCATCGGCATCGCTGTGCTGCACGTTATCGTAGGTGTTCTGCAAGGGGGAGGGGGGGGGGGGGGGGGGGGGGGGAGGGAGGTGAACAATGATACTAATATTGATAATAATTAATGGTGTTTACACGGGTTAGCCTGAAAGGCAAGAACCAACTCTAATACATCACGACGCTTCCACTAAACAGTAATGTGTCAATTTGGTTGGGTGAGAGTGGGGAGGGCGTTACGTCGAGCTTTGGCTAAATTAAGTTTTACATACCATCTCCTAGGTCAGAGCCTTCTCTGCACCAAGCGAAATTTTCTTTTCATAATTATTATTTTTGTATGTTGGGAATATTAATCGAAAATACGAGAGGGCTATAGAGGGTTTCTATAAGGCTCTCAAACTTTAAACACGATTATCTCCAAAGTTCAAAAGGAGACTCAAGGAGAACTCAAAGAGGGTGTGGACTGTTTCTTCCATGAATCAGAAACCTGGGCCCATATTCACAACAAAAAATTAAAAATTCTTAGACTGATGCTAACTATATTAAGTTTATCATAATTATAAGGGCGAAGTATGCGATACGTATGTGTCTTTTAAAATTGCCAACTAGGATTGCTAGCCTATAGGACTAGATTAATCCTAGTTGGCATCTAAACAGACACATTCTTGCAAACGAAGCCATATGGATACTACCGATAAATTGGGATTTAAGCCATGTGACCTATTTGTCTTTGTTGGGGATGGATACTGCCTTGTGATGTTTATTCAATGATACATGCACCACCTTTCGTCCTATTCTGTAACGTTCCTGTTAGTTTGGTATAGATAATTATACAGAAGCTCCGTTTAATTAATAATCAATTATGCGGACATTGTTCTCGTACCATAGTCTATTAAACGTCCGCCCCTTTTTAATCGCTGAATATACATTGCTATTAAACTGATAATCACAGGGCGTTTTACTGTAAGATAACGTGTTGAACAGGAAATGATAACACATAGTGTTGACACTATAAGGGAAAATGTCGCATGCAGTGTAATGATACTTATAGTGTGTCAGAATACCGATTCTTCGATCATAATTTCCAGAATTATAGAACTTCACTCAACATCCATTAAAAAAACACTGTAATTTTGTCAAAAAACTTAAATAATGTTAGCGTTTGCATTTAGCATAACACGTCTTCTTTTTTTTGCGATGACATACCTTTGATCATTGAATGTAGAGAAACTCATTAATGACTCATTATGTAACAAAATGTTTGTAAATTACGTACAAAGATAATTATTTACAATTATGTTCAAAGATGTTCCCTAAACAAACTACAATAGCTTCAATCAAGTAAGCTGAAGCATACAGAAATCAAGTACAGAAGCTATGACGTCATACAAATCTATTTTGAGAATTTCTAAATTTTATGAACCAGTGCACTATAACACTGATTGCCCATTGAAGTAAAATTCATTCGGATGGGCATATCTCAGCCAATACCTAACATATTCAATTGATTTCAACGTTCGGACATTATTTTGTATGCTCTTTCGGAAAATGAAGTTCAAATTTGAAAATTCTAAAAATATATTTGTTATGACGTCACACTTTACCACTCTATTGTTGCTATAGACAGGTGACCAAAAATGATAGGTTTGACTGTTAACGAAATGTCACAGTTTGGGTTTGAGAGGGAGCTTCGCGAAACAATTATTTGTGAGATAATGCGAAAAATAAGCGTACTAAGAAAAAACATTAAAGACGATCAAATTGGTCAGAAACAGCTACAATATACACAAATATATAATTTACCCTTTAAATATTCATTAAGCCTAAACATTTTGAAGATAAATCTATTGAAAGTGGCTTTTTAATTGTTTTGATAATCTCTCTATTAAATCACATCCACAAATCGCTTTTTGGATGAAAACAGCCTCCTATACTATTCAAACACGGTTAAATGATAAATATGCGGTTTAAAAAAAAATTAATGATAACGTACAAGTTACAGTAAAATCCGCTTGACCAGAATTATACAGTATATCTTAAAAATACCTCAGAATCTATCGTTCTCGTCTTATCCTCGACCTTGTTACTATCAATTTGATTGTTGTCGTTGTCGATCACGGTTTCGACATCTGCTTTTATGATCTCGTGGTCATTTGAACCATGGGCCTGAAACAGAAAATGTTTTGGTGTATTAGGTTTTGGAATCGATTTGAAATTTGCATATTAGTTACTTTATATTCAAACAGAATACTTGTACAATGTATAAGAAAACATAAGACAATGTAAGTGTATGTACAATGAATATAGAATTGAACTAGAAAACAATCTTCTTTTATTTGATATCTATATAAACTTTATATTAATATGTTTCAATGGCCTCAAACATTTTTCACGCAATTGTGATAATTGGCTTTCGCAGCAATTTAATTTCAATGTTTTTTCAAGTAACATGTCTCTATTCAATAATTATACATGTATAGACTTACCTTTGTTGCTCCTATCTATAACATTAGTCATTATTTTGTGTCCGTTTTCTTTAATTTGTAATACTAAAACAGTCATGATCCGTTGTTGCTGGATTGAATTTTGTCCGAATGTGTGATGTTGCCTTCACGGCGACCTCCTGCTGGTTGAACATTGGCTCCAAAACAATGACATTTCTTGCCATACCCTTATTTTATATTATTTTAATCATTCATCCACTTTGCATTATGTAATTAGGAATGATAAACTTTGAATACTTTCTTTTTGTTCATTATGATATACAGCATTTACTAGATTTACTTGTAAAGTTTTATGACGACTATAGCCATCAGAGTTTGCTATCGATACTAATTATGATATCAAACCTAAGTTGATGCAAATGATAATTATCCAGTCGAAGGAGGATAGTTACAAACACTGTGAATCAATGACCCGGAAAGAGTTAATTGTCTATAAAGTGAGACTTTTCGCCTATCAAATACATAACATCATAGCCAAAAGTTGCCTGCTTTCCACATTGGAGGGTTACAAGATGAAGCAGGTTTTTAATTGAAGAAACGTCGCACTTTCACAAGTCCTTCCAGTTTATTGATTCATAATGTTTTTTATATATTCTGAGATTCGTCTTTTTTAATCATTAATTATAAATGTTTTTGATCCAAAACATGTTCTTACTTTATTATTGGATTCCACTTCATCTGCGTGGTTGGTATCAACCTTTATGGCGTCTGGCTCAAGATACTCTTCCGAGTCAGGGGCATAGGCCAGATTGGCGTATACATTTTGTCCATTCTCGCTGCCTTTCTCCTGTAAAACAAATACATTTAATTGTTAAGTTTATCCATTAGCTTCATATTTTCCCCCCAAACGTTTCGTTTAAAACTTCAATCATATACCAAACGGTCGAAAGCGTCTAGAGACGCTTTAAAATTAATTTTTTAATATCTTCATAATTGCTCTCATTGTATTACTCCGGCATTATTAAAGTAGATAAGCAGTTTTCAGCAGTATTTTTGCATCATCTTCATAATTAGGGAGACATTTGAAAATCAAAATCCATTTTATTCTTCTGTTATCATAAGCCTAGCAACTCGGTATACAAGAGAAGTGTGAAACCTCCAAGTGATTTCGGTTGTATTTCACTTTTATACTACTAAAAGTCGGCTATTGTAGGAATTTTACACTAGAAATGGAAGCGTTTGCGAGTTTGAAAGATATATTTTCTCCATTCTAGTTGTCTTTCTTCTCCGCAAAACATCAGTTATTTTTTGTTTTATTTTCGGAACGTCAATCATTGTAAGACCGTTCCTTTATATGTAAGAGCGTGGGCGAGGTTTGCGTCTACATTTTGTACAGGCTCGCCTAATATTTCTCTAGACCTGCAATTAAAAAAAAAAAAAAATATTACACTATATATGCTATCCTCCTTCATAATAACAATGTCAAAGGGATCTTGTTACTGTGTTGACATGCGCAAAAACTGACGAAGGGTGGATAACATGTGTGTTTCTGTAATTGGTTATGTCCACTGAGTGATGAGTGAAAATTCCATGGACCATGTGCACCCTCATTGCACTGACTTTTAAATTCTCCACTAGATATTTATAAATCCGAGCACTTCAATCATGCATATTTGGAAAACCGAAACCTTATCCATGCTTCTATTGATAATATGAATACAACGAGGTATGTGAGAACCGCTAGAGTTCTAGGTAAATTTGGGGGATTTTGACAATGTAATCTATCCCTTTAAGTTATTGTAAGCAGTGGCGCCGAAACCCCTCTGGGTCATATATAGGGGCATTATGGGCATCATTATAAACACAAATCTTTATCATCTAGCACCCCAACTGCCTATGCATTTGATTGTTTGCGACCAACAGTGTTATATTGGTGACAATTTCGGATTTGTTCCATAAAATGGTAAAGTTCTAGATCATTTTAGCTTCGCTTTTGCTTGCAAAGTCCCTTTTTTTATTCTACTGGACAAACAATATATTGATGTTATTTCTCACATATTAATGTTTCCGCAACCTCTTGCAAGGACTCCTTTTTATAGAGGAAAAACATAACGATGTTATTTCTCAATATTATTGTTTCCTCAACCGACACCTAACGGCTTGTGAGTCGGCACAATATCTGATCTAAAAATGGTTTACGTATTTTTTTTACAAAACAAGGCCATTATCATGTTTATTCATCTTCTATAGGCGACTAACTTATTCAAATATGTATATGTTGATGAAGTTTGGATCCTGGCTTACTAGATGGATATTGCACCTTATTTAATGTATGATTTATATGCTAGTCATATATATTTTTTTAAATTTCGAACTGGGTTTATTCATGTAACGAACGAAAATACATCATTGTCTACAAGCCTGATTGTCTAATATAGGTTTGTTAAGGATGTGACCTGTATTAAATTTGCCTTTTGTATTTATTCATTTTCAGTGTAAAACGCGATCAGAACAACACAATTTACATCAACAAACCAATTGCACGGCTGAAAAAACATTTACGTCAGCCCTGTAGTTTGGGCAATCATATATATACTCGAATTTTTGAAGACAAATGTTATCAAGACATTAATAATTTCGCCTTCCTGCTTTATCCGTGTATTATATTAATGTAAATTAAATCCTAATGCAAAACTATTTTAGTGCGAGCAGTAAATAATAACAAAATATTGAATGCCCGACACAAGACGTGCACATATTCAATGGGGCAGCGTTGCAGGATCGATTGATTATAAAGTTGGCCATAATCTAAAAGATCACAGTATTGACTGTTATTATCATGGTCGCATCATTAAATTCGGACATAAGCATTTTTAGAAGCAAATCTACTGATATAGTGCGGTACGTGCACACACATACTTTGAACTGATCGTGGACGTAAAATCCTTATTCAATGGATGTAATTGGTCTAACTGTATACAAAAAGGTGTAATGGAGGAAGGTTCCGGTGGGACCCTTTGAAGTTTGAGAAAGAAAACGCCATTTTGAAATCAACATTAAAACCTGGAGGGAATTAATCTCAATCCCAAGTAGAACATCATTAACAGTTTTCTTTCAAAACCAAGCGAGAGAATCACATTTTCCAGAAAGAACCAATACTAAATCTTACAATATTAACCCGGAACATATTATTTGTACGTGGAAAATTGAACTGAACTTTGCAACGCAATGTGTATTGGTTTTCATAATGCCGGTTGTATGAAGTGGGCTAAAATACGTGTGTGCGTGTAGAAGTTTACTCTATAAACATATCATTTCTGGAAAGTATTGTGATTTTTTATCACGATGTTTGGTACAGTGAGAAAAACAAACATAAGAGATATTTTCATTTGTAGATTCTGTATTCGTGACACAAGGCCTTGGATATGAATAAAACGTCAATTTGCTTTTCCCACAATTATGTCTTTAGAACATGTAAATTGTAAATATATAACGTCATCCTCACACATGCCGTTTACATTCAAAAGGCGTTACAAATATTCTTGATAGGTACTTGATAAATTGTCGATATATCCACTGTCTAGCAGAGAATACGTTGTGGACTGTTTATAGAGTACAGAAGCTATGACGTCATACAAATCTATGTTTATAATTTTCAAATTTGGACTTCATTTTTCGAAAGAGCATACAAAAATAATGTCCAAATACAAAAAATCAATTGAACATGTTAAGTATTAGCTGAGAATTTTTTTTTCAATAGGCAATCAGTGTTATAGTGCTCTGGTTCATAACTTTATGCTATAACACAGAATGCCTATTGAAAGAAAATTCATTGGGATGGGCATATCTCAGTTAATACTTAACAATCATATTCAATTTATTTTCGGTATTTGGACATTATTTGTTATGCTCTTTTGGAAAATGAAGTTCAAATTTGAAAATTAAAAAAATATATAGATTTGTTATGACGTCACACTTCACCACTCTATTGAACGAAATCTCTACAAATATGCCCGATTCGCATAAGTGACCAATGCTCTTAATTTTGATAATTTACATACAACAAGTTGAAAACTTAACTCCGATTTACTTGTTGTTGTTGTTATCCTTGATACATGATTGAGACCTACACGTGATTGAGGCTTAAACGTTTCTGTTACTGCCAGATTTTAACGTGCATTTCGCCTAGAAATTTCCATTTTAAAAACTCGAAGGGGCTGCCACCCCCGCCTTGTCCACCACTACTCTCTCATAGTCATTTATACCAGAGTCTCGGGCTTTATACATACGAGAGTTGTGGACTCAGGGTTAGATAAATAATTTAGGCGGAACAACACCCTAAACACAAAGACAGTTTTGATTACTTTTTAGATTCTGTGAGAATCTTCACCAAATTTGCACTGAAGGGATGATATGGGGTTTTTCGTTCCCTTTGTTTGGTCGTATACATATTGTATTATATTGAAAGAGATCGTGAGAAGCTATCATGCATATTATACAAGTCATGTATAAGCACGAGAATGGGGCAAATATTCGCGACGAAAGCCTTATTGAGTAGATTCCAAACAATCTGACTATATTCAGTTGAATCCTCCAACACGCAGTTGGCCTAACATTATTTCTCCTAAACCAAACTGCGGATGTATTCTGAAGTTAAAATTGATTTTATCTACGTCATATCTACGTCACTAAGATATATTTTAGCAAATCGCTATTCCTTAAGTACAGTGTAATATTTTAGTGACGTAGATATGACGTAGATACAATAAATTTTTAGCTTAAAATCGTTTTCAGAATACACCCCTATAGTCAAATGCCATGCACAGACATTTTCATATATTAATTAAAAAACAGCTTTCTTTTGTTGATTCCTACTCAAATGGTATACTGATTATGTATTCATAACATGGGACACGGTTTTCTTTTGTTGATTTATAGTCAAATGATATGCAAATCCTATTTCATTAACATGGAAAACAGTTTTCATTTGTTGTATGATGCTAATATGAAACACCGTTTCAATATGCCAGCACCCGAGACTGTGCTTTAAAGGGATCTAGTAACTTTGTTGACATGTGCAAAAAGTGATCAATGGTTGATGCAATGTATATTGTGGTTATCTCATATGTCCACAGGGTATTGTGTGAAAATTTCAAGTCAAATGGACATTGCATGGCCAAGTAATGAGCGAAAATGCAAAGTGATATTCAATAACTCACTGCACTCACTTTGTACACAGAAGAAAAACTCGCCCGGAGTTTTTCTTATCTGAATACTTTGATCGTACATATCTTTGTAACGAAAGGGAAATTTGAAAAAACCGAAACCTGTCCCATGATTTTATTGTTAATACGAATACAACAAGGTATGAAGGAACCGCTAGAATGAAAAATTTATTTTGAGGATTTGGACAATGTTACTGAGTCCCTTTAATAAATCCACTCATTAATAATTACTAACCAGAAAGTATATCACTGCGCGTAACACTAGCTACCCTCAGAAGATAAAAAAAAAAAAAAAAAAGATATTAATTTCGCAAGACCCTCACAGTTTACTTGATAAACAAATAAATTATATTTTTACTTTAGTTTCTTTTTGTCTTTTGAATGCATACAATGTAATATTAATAACTTATGTATGTTTCTTTAGTAATGAAGATATACACTGTCGAATGTATATAGAATATACTAGTTATAGAAGATAGAGAGAACCGATCTCGACTAGCACTTGTGCTAACTTTGGTTTTCTTTTAACAACAATTTTAACTTTCGTATAATTTTGTTTAATTGTATGTAAGCATTCATTAAGTACTAATCTATTACAGTACATGATTTGCAAATCAATGCATATTGATTTGCAAATCATGTACAGTTCGTGTCTTAATACTTTGTCTTGCATACTTTATTTTATGATGTACGTACATACGATATTGTTTTGTTGTTAATTAACTTCAAACTGCAAACGTTTAGTGTAGCTGGTTCTAAATGGTTATCACTGTCTTTGATTATAATTTCGGTAACGCCCACTATAAAACAATACAAATATTATTATGACGAAAAAAAACCTTGGGTCCCAAACGAACTTTGCCCCCGTGTCCCAGAGGTGTGTCTCTCTCTACCTGTGCTTTTGCTTATCATAGCAAATTTCGTTACAAACAAAATTAATAGATTATGGATATGAAATAAGATTAACGGTTAAACATATTATTGTCTCATTTAAAGGGATAGTTGAGTATTGGTCAAACTTAACTTTAGTAACCAAAACCTGCACCATTACGGTACAAAGTAATAGTTATAACTTCACCATGCTCGAAAAGTATACACAATTACAAACCACTCAGTAAAACCCCTGTTATCATTAAAAAAAGAGCCGTTACAACTCAAGAGGGCGCTATTTAAAACAAATCATTGGTTTTAGCCCTTTTTCATACAAAATTGTGCATTTAATGTTTGTTAAAATAATGATTCAATAAAGATATCATCAACGACTTTTTAAAAACCTATTCTGATTTTGTTCAAAGTTGTCTTCGAGCATTTTTTGAAGTCTAAATATCGCCCGGTGATTGCCAGTGAAAAACATTTTGAATACAAATATATTTATGGATATTTCAGCCGTTTCTGAACCGATTTTGATCAAATAAAGTTTATTCTGTCATTAAAATTGTATGTTCTTTCGAATTTGACAGTCAGTTTTTCATTATCTCACAAACAAAATATCGGGGGGCACTTCGGGAGATACCAATACTCAACACTACCTTTAATCATATCATTATTTCGATAATATGAAAGTAACTAATACATTTATAGTAACTGTATGATATGTAATAACATATGGATATATGAAATCAGATCAATGGTAACAATATTATTGTCTCATCATAATTATTTCGATAACATGAAAGTAATTGATATACATAAAATTGTAATATTACATCGAAATCGTATTATTGAAGAGATTATACATGTGACATCCTTGTTCATTAGTTTGCTATTATTAAATTATAAACATGAATTAGAATTAGAAATTAATTGTGAATCTTTGACAAAATGCACGTAACAAAACAAATATTTGAACGGACAATAACGAATCACTTGAACATGAAATTCAAATTTGTTCATTGGTTTGCAGGGGAAAATAAATGTAAGTTAGTATGATATATAGATATAATTATAATTCACTTATAAAACGAACCTGTAAGGGGATGTCACCTCCTGTGACAATCGACATTGTTGCTTCGTCAGTTTCACTCCACCATCAATTTTATTAGAAAAAGGGAAATGGAAAAGAGTGTGAGATAAAGAGAAGAAGGAAATACAAAAAAAGAAGGAAGGACTTGGAAAGTATACAAGATAACAAGAAGAAAAGCTAGACGTTGTAAAAATACAAGAAAAGAAAAAGAGAAGCTGTACGCGGAAGAAATACAAGACAGAAAACAAAACAAAACAACTTAAAAATGGGATAAGATATCTTATGGCTTGGAATATGTACAAGATAACTTATACATTGGAAGCATACTATGAAACAACAGAAAAACAAAAGTGCCAGAATATGAGAAGAAAAGAAATAAAGTAAAGGAATCTGAAAGAGGAAAAATGGTAGGGTTGCAGACAGCTTTAAGTTAAAACTATCAAATGCTGATTCGATGTACGTGGCTGTCTATAGCCATTTCACAGTTTCCTGTCAGTAGCCGCGTGTCTTGTCTAATTACTTCGCAGACAGTTCAAGGTAATTCCAGAGTTGAAAACTTTTTTGATCCAAACTCAAGCAGGATACAGAACTGCAGTCATCACATCAACTCAGGCGCAATTCCCCCAGACGTTATGAACAGGTTGTGGCAGCTTTTCTAAATGACCGAATACAATAGGGTGTCACATGCATTGGATATTGCATAAAAACGGGCGCGCTATGTATATGCCATGATAAGACTTGGCGGGTCGGTCGGACAATGCCCAAAATGGTAGGCTATGTTTATATTTAATATCGAACGTGTGCCTATAGATTTACTCAGTAAGAAATATACGCGATTCTACAGATCCCTGCACGGTCACTTCGCCGGTATATTTACCTAAGTTCGTACTTTAATCTTTGTTCGACTAGTTATTTACTTATTCTATCAAAAGATAACATGCTCGATTCCTGGGGGCTCGATTCTTCTTTCGCTGGCAAGGAATGTACTCCCTTTAAAGTACATTTTTGGTAAGGCTGAACTTGAGTAACCAAAACCTGCACAATAACATTACAAACTAATAGTTATAACTCCACCATGCTCTAAAATGTTTACAAAATTACAAACGACTAAGTAAACAGCCTGTTATCATTAACAAAAAAGCGCCATTAAAACACAAGAGGGCGCTCTCTATTAAGAAAGACTTGCTGTCTACTATTTTTCATACAAAATTATTCATGTCATGTTTTGTTGAAATAATCATTAAATAGAGAGATCATCAACAATTATTTAAAGACCTCTTTTGAACATTTTTGAAAAGTGTAAGTATTTGTTTGTGTTTTATTTTGTTAAACAAAACATCTAATGAATCTGGGCACCAGATTTATTCCGATCGGATATATAATTGATATTTTAGCCGTTTCAGAACCGATTTTGATCAAATAAAGTTTATTCAGTCATTAAAATTGAATGCTCTTTCAAATTTGACACTCAGTTTCTCATTATCTCACAAACAAAATAATTCGTGCAGTGCCCTCTATACCAAAACTGAACTACCCCTTTACAATCAGTATAGCACCATCTTTAGTTGGAAATTATTTAATAATACCAAAATGACCGTTGATTTTCTGTGTCATGACTTGTGATGAATCATGCGTTACTGTCAAATTGGTAGTATGAATTTGCGTTGGCACTTACCGTTCTTTGTGTGCGATATAAATGCATGCGAATAATTAAGTATGTATGTAGTGTAACTAAAACTATACATACACAATTATTTATATATGAATTTTATTATAACACTATGTAATTATGACTAATAGGTAAACAAACAAAATACTTTCCCATCATATTTTGCTGTTATTTTAGAACATGACACGTTTCCACCAGTTCAACAGCCATCCATTACTTGCAACGCCCCGCCCTTAAAGGGATAGTTAAGTTCCGGTAAGGAGAGTCCAGTTTTAGTCAAACTGAATTTTAGAAACCAAAACCTGCACCATTACATTACAAACTAATAGTTATAACTCCACCATGCTCAAAAGGAATAACAAATTACAAACGACTAAGTAAAACGCCTGTTTTCATTCAAAAAGAGCCTTTTAAACTAAAGAGGGCGCTCTCTAAAAACACATTAGTTTAAACTATTTAAAATACAATATTGTGCATGTGATGTTTTGTTGAAATAGTGATTAAATAGAGAGATAATCTACAACTATTTAAAAACCTCTTTTAACAATTTTTGAAAAGAGGAAGCATTTAAAAAAAAAAAAATTAACTGCTGGTTCAAGTTATCCAATACTTGAGGGGCCCCACATTCATTACAAATGGTTATGTTAATGGATATTTCAGCCGTTTCTGAACCGATTTTGATCAAATAAAGTTTATTCTGCCATTAAAATTGTATGCTCTTTCAAATTTGACACTCAGTTTTTCATTATCTCACAAAAATATTATTTTGTGTAGCGCCTTCTATACCAAAACTCAACTATCCCTTTAAAGTTCTCGATTGCAGGGGCGTGGCCAACAAAATGACGTAATTACAGAAAGCGTGCTGGCAAATTTTGCGTGGCGTTCCCATTAGTAATTTTGGAGTTAGATTTTTACTTCTTTTCGAAAACAATCATTATAATTAGGATTCGCTTGAACATAATTTACAAAAGGCAGATGCAGTGCTGCAGCAGTCGAGTCTGGACTCGAGACTGCTTTCGATGGCCTCATGACTCTATTGACTCTCGTAAAACAAATGTTGGATGTCTCAAATACTTGTATTGTTTGCTTTTAAATATGTTTGATTCCAAGGCCACAATTGGCTTACCATAATTTGTAAGTCCAACGTAGAGTTAAGGTCAACTTAGGATCTTTGTGAAACACCCCCATAAACCCCCTCCTCCCTTTCGCTACTCCACTTCGCCTGTGGAATCAAAATCGTGAATATACATTAAATATGTGATGGGAAGTTAATGGTAACCGAGGAGTGGGTCGTGACTGGTTCTAGAAATGTAGGGCAAGGTCAAAACAGGCAACAATGACATTAAGTAACATTTATGTTTTTGTTGTTGTTAATTCAAATTGAAATCAGCCGTAACCGAGATCTAAAGTAACATTATCAAAAGTTTCAAAAATTACTTGGAACTCTAGCGGTTATCACATACCTCATTGTGTTTGTACTGCCAGTAGAAACGTCGAACAGCTTTCGGTTTTCAACATTTCTCTATTGTTTAATATGTTATAAGATGTGTATGATTGAAGCAGACAGATTCATAATTATCTATACTGGATAAATATCACTGTGTACCAAGTCAGTGCGAAAGCGAATGACTCGGTCATATGACATTTCATTAACCATTGAATTTTAACATGTCACTCAGTTGGCAAGTCAGATTACAAAATACACATTTTCCACCATTTGCCAGTTTTTGCCAGAGTTACTAGCTCCCTTAAACATACGCCAAATGAGATGATTTAGTGAACATTGAAGGGACTTAGTAACATTGTCCAAATCCTCAAAACTTACTCGGAACTCTAGTGGTTCTCTAATACCTTGTCATATTCATATTAACAATAATAGCACGGGACAGGTTTCGGATTTTCAAATTTCCATTTAGTTCAAACGATATTTACAATTGAAGTGAGTTAGCCTTTTGTGATAGTTAATTTTTGTTAATATATATGTATGTTTATATACCCTAAACATTTAGTTTGGTTAATTTTGTTAATTTTACGTAAATATGTTTAAGCGCCTAGAAACTCTTTGCAGTATGCGCTATATATAAATATTTATTATTATACTATTAAGTGTTAATATGTGATAAGTGATAATTAAAGCCGCGTGCAAAGTAAGTGCAATTAATGAGTGAATATCACTTTGCATTTTTGCTCATTTCTCAGCCAAAAAACATCCAATTAGCGTGAAATTTGCACACATTACTTTGTGGACACACCAATACACAATTCACACCAATACACAATTCATTGTATTAACCACGCATAACCTTTTGCACTTGTCAACAAAGTTACTAGGTAGATCCCTTTAAAGGGATGCCTGTAAAGTGTCTAACTCCACGAAAATTACAATTGGAGCTTCCTCGTTTCTCTTCTACCGTGTTGTTTAGCTTATGGTAAGAGAAGAATACAATAGGGTTAGATTTTGTCAAATGCCCCTTTAGTATGACGATATCTATCATTCAGCTCAAAAGCGTTAATGAACGGTCATAAACCTCATAAACGTCCCTTGTAAAAGCTGACGCATATTTTTGCTTGTTTAACCAGGAAAGCAGTGTTCTTTTTCAATGAAACTTTCACACATCATTCGGACATATCTTACAATGATTTTGGTACAGGATTGAAGTCTCAAATGTAATTTTGAATATATCTGACACATTACAGATGCACCTTTAATGTAAGATTGTATCACCTTACCCCACCGATTTTGACTACAACCAAATAGCGTTCCATGGGACCCTTTCATTCAATCATACATTTCTCCATAGTTATGGGGGTGTTTCACAAAGATCCTAAGTTGAACTTAACACTAAGTTGGACTTAAAAAGTATGGAAAGCCATTTGTAGCCTATGGAATAAAATATATTCAAATGTAAAAATTATTTTAGACTTTCATAAATTTTAGCTGAAGTTCATGAAATCTCCTTGATTATATATAAAATATTAATGATTTGAAACAACATTTTATGCCTTTTAAAAGGACTTTGACAATTTGTTTTCAAAGAAACTAACGGCTTTCCATACTTTGTAAGTCCAACTTAGAGTTAATCCCTTGCGGCCTACGGGAACCAAGTGGACTATGCACTCCCCGTTCAGAATCTCGAAGGGAACGGGTTCAATTAAAGGAAACGATCGACAAATGAACTTCCCGCACACGTTCATCGTATGTCATTTACATGGATGAGTAAGTGTATAGTTACTTAAAGGGACTAAGTAACATTGTCTAAATCCTCAAAACTTACTAGTCTCTAGTAAATGTTTTATACCTTGTCATATTCATAATCGTTAGAGAATATTAGAGAACTCTCTAACTCTAGTGGTTCTTTCATACCTTATCATATTCATGTTAACAATATAAGCACGGGATAGGTTTCGGTTTTTCAAACTTCCATTTCATTAAAAAGATATTTGCGATTGAATTGTTCAATGTTATACTGTCTACGGGATAATTTAAGCTATGTACAAAGTACGTGCAATGAATTAGTGAATATCACTTGAATTTTTGCTAATTTCTCGGCAAAAAAAACATCAAATTAACGTGATATCTTTACACATTACTTGTTGGACATATCATATCATACCAATACACAATGTATTAATCTCTCATCACTTTCTGCACTTGTCAACAAAGTTACTAGATCCCTTTAAGACGTGTTGGAACTTTTCACCTTTTTATGCGCATCCGTAGCGTGGCGTAGCGTGCTCGGACTATTTAGGCAGGGGGCAAGCGAACTCTTTGGGGTGTGGGTTATCTGATGTATTTCTGTATTTAGCAATACCACTGATGGGTTATGCCCGGCGCAGACAGAGCCGGCTCGACCCGATCCGACTGGTTTTCAGCCTGATTATCTCAGTATGCGCTGCCTCAGGACTCCGGTTTTTCCAGTCAGTGCCAGTCGGAGGTCATTCGAGGCCGATTCAACATGTTGGATCGGCTCCGACTGAGCGAAACTGACTCCTAGCCTGACAGAAAACCAGCCGGATCGGGTCGAGTCGGCTCTGTCTGCGCCGGGCTTTATACAACTGAACCCCCCACCCCCTCAACCCCATTGGCGTAACGTCTACTGAACAATAAACCCGTTCACTTACGGAACCTGCTGCACCATGTATCAACTATATGGGAAATGGAATATTACGTAGTCAAGGGGGTTAATCATTATAATGCTTTACTGATCAGAAACCGTTTTTTTAATCATATTATAAAGGAACACCATAGTATGTTGGCATTACATCTAGCACCTTAACAAAGCAAACACTTGAAGTCGTGGCGAAGACAGGAACACAAGTATCTGATAATCAATACATAATACTACATTGATATTGTAATAGTTGCCTATCATCGTGCTAGTTATTGGATCACTATGACTACAAATGGGACAATATACACTGGTGGTTTTACCTTGTTTAAAACACAAGCTGTAAGTATTTTGTATTATGTTTAAAGAAAAAATTGATATCGTAATTCTGTTCTCATTTAATGTAATTTAATTTAATTTAATTTGATTTAATTTATTTTAATTTAATTTTAATGAAATGAAATAAAATTTGATTTCAAGTTTCACCAAAAGAGTTATTAATTAGACAGATCATAAGACAACTTGGACAAATCGCAATAAAATAAAACAATTATATCACGATAACTCAATCTGCATTTAAAACATGCTTTGTATGGATTCAAATGATATATAACCGGCGTTATCCTTAATCGATCAAACTCACTTGCGTCTCTAGCATGTCTAGTGGCTCTGTCATGCCTGGTTGTTGTCTACGTACTGCTAGAAGTATGACACCATCTCTGGTATTTCAAGTGTCCTCTTTGCTTCTGAGATATGTATGATTTGATTTGAACACGAACATCTCGTGGATCATTTCTTTCGCCCATTTTTGTATTCAACTTACCATGCTTACTGACATGGAATTTCCATAGATCACGCAGTCTGTGGGTGGAAATATCAGATCACAGAAATGCACATTTTGTCAACCCGTTGTTAATTGCTTGTTTAGAACATTTGTACGAATTACTCTCCCCTGTTTTTAAGTTAAACATTAGCAAAAAAAGCTGTGTTTGATGAGAAACAACAAACAGTCAATAGGCTCATTATCCGTTAATCTTATACAGGGTGGCCCAGAAATAACGGAACGGGGTGCTTGCTATAATGTAGACACATGATGCCCGTCATACCAACTCGTAACGTTCAATGCGTGCGCCATTGTTAGTACCCATTCTTCTCTAAACACAGCTGAACGCACACTCACAATGGCGCACGGTTGATCGTTACTCGATGCAGTATGGCGGGCATCATGAGTCTTTCGTATGGCAAGTACCCCGTTCCGTTATTTGTGGGCCACCCTGTATAGGCATATCGGTCTAGCAATCCGGTGGTCTTGGGCTCGATATCCGACGAAGCCCAATTATACTGGGTAGATTTTAATTTAATTTAATTTCCTTTTGCATTTCTTGGTCAGTTTCCTCTATGTTTTAACAATATTTCGTGTTTAAACAAAAATCTACACAATGTACACATTATATTGCCGTATTGTTCATGGCTCGTATTGCATACTTTCAGATGGTTCACACGCGTCGTTGTCGTCAATAAACATAATAAACACACCCGGGGGTCTTTCACAATGATTGACGGTTGATCGTTACTCTAAATTGGACCTAACTATTATGAAAAGCCGTTAGTTTCTTTGTGAAATTCTTAAAACAGTTTCTTTAAAAAGGCATAACGTTTGTGACAATTATTGAAGTTTGTTATTATCACGGAGCCTTGAAACACTGTAGTAATTGATACCCATTTGTGTTGGAAGTTTAAAATACATTTTTGTTCAAAGTTTGACTCCGAAGATTAGTTTGTTCCTTTGGCACGTTTGGAGTGGGTAGGAGGGCTTTCTTATTTCCTTATCATTTGTTACTTTAATTTTCTTTTTTTCTAAAATGATACAGATTTTTAACACTTAACATTGTAACCGAGACCATCTCCTTAAAACACTTACTTTGACTACTTTCTTCATGATTTCCCTCTTTCTAATAAGGCACTGAACCGCGTAAAGCACCGATTCGAAACAGATGGGTCCACACTAGCCATCATAACCAAGCCTTATCTTTAAAAAGTTTTGACGATTGCGTTCTTCTTATTTTCCCCTTTTCTAATAAGGCACTGAACCGCGTGAAGCACCGATTCGAAAAAGACGGGTACACACTAGCCATCATCACCGAGGACAGGTACGCGGACGTCGTGGACTTCATGCAGAATCATTTCCTCCCGGACGCGCCCGTGTGTAACGCGTTGGGTGTGGACTGGGATGAGAACTTCGAGAACGCCGTCCTCGGTATGCTACGCCAGAACATGTCGATGATGATGCTCTCTGACGTCGGGGACGGTCGGGGCCACGACGGGGGCCGTGTGGCGGGTATCCTGATCTCGCAGCCAGTTCTGCCAGCGGAGAGTGTTGGCCACGATCATGTTGATCCTGACCAGATGACGTGTCAACCATTCAGAGTTTTTGAGGAGTTTCTGGACGAGCAGAACGGGAAGGTCGACTTCTTCGGGCGCTACGGAGTTGGCGAGGCGATGTACTTCTTCACGTTAGCTACCCACAAAGACCATCGTCAAAGAGGGGTCGCAACAAATGTGTTTGGGGCGTCGGTTGCGCTGGGAGCCGAGCTGGGGTTCAAAGCTATCAAGGTGGAGGCAGCATCCAACTACGCGCAGATGATATGTCGCCGGGAGGGCTTCCAAATACTGCACGCGATATCGTATGATCAGTATTTCTACAATGGAGAGCCTTTGCGAAACAAGACTGGTCCTCACACGACATTGCAAATCTGCGGAAAGGCTTTGTAAAATGCCGCTTTGTTTATATATATTTTGTTTACATTTATTGCCAGTTTATAAATATCCGTCATATAGTAAACAAAGTAAAACTTTACAGCCGTTAAAACGATTATTTACTAAAGCACATAGTTGAAAAATTAAATAAGTTGTTAATTTTATCAGCATTTATTATAGCGATAATTATATATGTATTTCTCTGTAATATATTTGACAAAGAAAGACCTCACAGCAAATTCAACAAAGAAATACGTTGATTATTGTATGTTATAACATTTTAAATGTAAGTAAGTTAAATGGCTAGTACAGTTTTAGTTAAAGCCATAGCAGTATTCTGGAAACGCCTCTCACACAAGAAAACGAATTGTACGCCTTTATTACTGACCATTCGAAATAATATATTGGGCCAAAACATATGGAGATATTTGCAATTTACACCATAAACATAGGTGCTTGATCGATATTGTCGATGGTTGCAATTTGAAATGTACATCCACACATTATATGCAAAGCACACGCGCGCCAATTTGATTCGCTAGCTACACGACTCAAGCCGGGGAGGACTGGTGGAACAAGCTGTGAACATTTCGCCAAATGTAGATAACCGGCGCGAGTGGAACTTTCCTTTTATATTTTCTGCATTGAACGATCGATGTTCTGGTTCAGATGTTACAACATAAACTCTCTGTTATACTATTTCAAATACGTTGATCAATGGGTTTGGCCAACTGAGTCGATTAACTTTGAGTAACTTTCCAAATGCTGCTCTATGGCTTTAAGAGGGCGCTCTAAGAAATAAGTAATTTGATTTGATTTATTTCCATACTTATTCAATACAATTTGTGAATTAATACAAACCAAGGGAAATAGTTGATGTAGCACGTGATCTTAAAGACGCAATAAACCTTGTTTGATTAAAATCGGTTAAAAACAGCTGAAATATCCATAAATATATCTGATTGGAATAAAGGTTGGGTCCCAACATTAATGGATAGAAAACGATTCCTATGAATAATATGAGGTGTTTTCCCATATAGTTAAAACGCTATGGGATTCCCCCCAACTTTGTGAGAGTGCGTTGCCAATTTGAGTCCCCCATATAAATAAATGGATCTTCAAAGAGACACAGTCTTGACAGTTTTTTAAATTTTCTTCACGTATTGTGCTCAGAATCAGAGATTATGTCACTGCACGCACGGATATCGTAGACATGGTGGATACTAGCAAGTTTTGTGTCGTTATCTGGCTTTGGTCCACCTAATTGTTTATATTACAGGGTCAAGAGTACCATTTTGGGTATTGCATTTATGGAATTATGGTTGTACTGCGCAATGCTAGGGTAACTTTTGTGTATACAGGGTAAATATGGCAAAAAATATATAGAATGAGGTTAGATGGTACCCTATGGCCCGGTGCTTAAATACAATATTTACATAATTCTTTACTGGTGACCAACCTATCTTCATAATGTTATATTGGATTATATTATTAGCATTATATAATGCTGTAGAGGATAGACTCTTGACATAACCAGGGAAGGCGTAGAATAGGAAATACAATTTATCATTTGATTGATTATAGAGTTTGAATAAAGTTTTATTCCGCGCCACTAGCCGCAACGTAACATTCATGACTGTGGACATATTCAACGCCAATTCCATGCCAACTTGCATCATACGGACTAGCTGCACGTGGGACATACTATGTTCCCGTTACGTTCTTATATTCAACTAATTGTGTTCGTGGATGTTAGAGCATACCTTATATCTAACTAATTTTGTTCGTTGAGGCACACACCTATACTATAAAGTAAAGTAGTTGAGGAAAGACCATTCAGTTTCTTTAAGTTCACAGGCATTGAATACAAACATCAGCGCAGTGCATTTAGGATAGTGCGACATTAATGTAAATGTTAACCTCCGACGGTCATGACGGTGGTAATGAAAGGAACGGTAGAAGACATGGACTTACAAATGGAGGACGTTCGAGGACGGACAGTAGTAATACGAGAAGAAAAGGAGGATGAGGAGAAGGAGGAGGGGAAGGAGGATGTTGATGAGGAGGATAAACGGGAGAGGCAGAATGAACAGAAGGAGGAGGAGGAGGAGGAGGAAGGAGACAAGGATCCATTGATGAGGACATTTGACTTCCAAGAGACTTGGTGGAATGTAAGTTCAGTTCAATTATAAGAATGATTTTACAATAATATCATCACAAAAACTTGCTTGGTTGGTCATTATCTCTCGGCGAGGAAATAAACAAATGACATTGAAGGGTGGCTATGAATTTGCTGATTAGCTGCAAGGCATAATTTGTAATTAATACATTTCGTTGAATTATTTGCATCATTATCGTGATTAAAACAAAGCATAAATTGTAATTTCACCATTATCTACACATGCGTAACGAGTAGTCCCATTTCCATGTCAATTAATAAATATTGTTTTCATCAGAATGGATCATTTAATTTTGCTTGTCCTTAAAGGCTATTTACAAGTGTACAGGAACCCTCCAATCAGTGTACGACGCCAACCAAAGTTTCTTCAAAATCACCGTAGCGTGCATAATGTGTTTGGGTTACTCGGCGTACTTCGTCTACGCCTGCATCTACGACTTCGACGAGGCGTTGGAGGTGCTGATCATCACGGTCATCACCGTGTTCATCTACGCGTACATATTCGTCCGCGATACGGTGGGAGATAGGATCAATGAAAATGTGTTGCTTCCCGGTGGTCAAGCGTGGGACAGGGCTTGGGTCTACATCGAGTGGTAAGTGATTTCAGCAGATTTATGAAGTAACATTTATATTTTTCTTTGTTTAAAGTGGTAAAATGATATAAAGTACTCCATGATACATAGATGCAAACTAGAAAGGGAATGGGCCTGATATTTAGACTACAAAGAGATTTGTTTCCTTGCATCATTTTAATTCTTTATCAATTTGAACTTTTACATTTCACCAACTTGATGCCCTTTGTGTTTATGGGTTTGTGGAATGTTCTACTGAACTTCAAGATGCCTGCAAAAGAAGGACACTTTCTAAAAGTGGACACTGTCTACATGGTCTATTATACAGTTGTTAACTGGTGGTGGAGGGAAAAGCACGGAATGTTCCACTCCCGAGGGATTTAAAATGCTATTGAGGGAAGAGTAAATAAGTCCCGAGACGTAGTCGAGGGACTTATTTTCTTCACGAAATAGCATTTTAAATTCCCGAGGGGAACATTCCATGATTTTCCCGACAGCAAAGTTAACAACTGTTTTATCATCTGATTGCCATGTAACAGTGCCATGTAATATCCAGAAATATTACATGGCAGCTCATGTACTGTATTTACTAAGTCAGGTGATAATGTATGATGGGACAAACATAAAGGGAGATAATACTTCAATTCATCGATCTAAGTAATTTATTTGGAGTAAAAAGGGCAAGGATAATAACACCTTTTTTTTATGCAAAAAAGGTTTTTAATGGAGACCTGAGGATAGCACGTTCCCGTCGGTGAAGAGGATTTACGGAAAACTGAGATCTAGGTTCCCAGAAATGAAGAAAGGTCTAGATAAAACAATTGTTTTTATTTTCACTACTGGGTCCTCGGGAAACCTGCGATGCCAGGTCCATAATTCAATATTATAGCGCTATCCTTTTGTCCAGGTTTCGATAAACCGACACAACATAAGTACATAACAGTGATGTTAACTGACAAAATAAATACATTATACCAATGACATGTCAACAGTAGCGTAGCGTGGTCAGACTGATTAGGGGGGGGGGGGGGGGGGAGGGGAAGAAATTACAATGTTTGATGAGCGTCCCATATTTCCATCAACATGAAGAATCATGTCTTGGTTTTGTTTTGTCTACGAATAAAGGCCCTGTTACTTTGTTTTGGTGGTCGGATTGGCACTCGCTCTCTACTTCCTCACCCGGAAGAACCCCGAGAACCTTGTCTCATTCGCCGGTCTGGTCATTTTGGTGCTCCTTTGCTACATATTCTCCAAGTACCCTGCGAAGGTAAACTTGACTCATCATTTAACACTTAAAACAACGAAGATGTTTTCACTATCTGGACATTGCGAGACTGTCTATAACGTAACGGAATCTTTGAAGTTGGCAAATAATTATGTAGAGAAGCAGGGGGATATGGGGGAAGAGGAGAAGGACGAGTAGAAAAATTAGGATGAGGAGATATGAAAGGATGAGGAGAAAGATAAGGAGGGGTTGGAGCATGAGGGAGGAGAATGAAGACGCTGATGAAATAAAAAAGGGAAAAACCAAAATTAAGCTACCGAAATAAATATACATCTTACTGAGTGGCAAAAACATTAATACTCATTTACATGGTAGGCATATTATTGTTCTCCCTTTCGCCATACTCACGTTCATACTGCAGGTATAACACTGTGTATGATTAAGGCGTATACCTCTGCAGAATAGACCTTCATTTTGTTTTTAAAACTATTAAAACGTCATGCAGATTATTTTAATTATATATTTATAATTGTTCAGGTAAAATGGAGACCGGTGCTGTGGGGGTTGGCTCTTCAGTTCCTCCTGGGTCTATTCATCCTGCGGACTTACGCTGGCTTCGTGATCTTCGAGTGGCTGAGCGATGTCGTCTTCATCTTCCTCAGCTTTGCATCGGCCGGCTGCGAATTCCTCTTCGGCGATAATTACGAGGAGCACTACATTGCCTTTGCGGTATGTAGCATTTTATCGATTTATGTAATGTTTAATGTGGAGTAATATAAATGTCCAGTCAAATGTAACAAAGACAAATGTCATAAGGATAGTAAGTGACCTGAATGACCAATCACCACGAATACGAGGCGGGCAAGCGATATGTAGGAAAGACGATTTTACCGAAACTATCCTCTTTATGTTTCGAACCTATATTAATGGGGGACAATCACAATAATCCGGGGAACCCACCCCGTATTCAAGTAAATTATTAGGCACATACAACAACAAATCTGTTAATTTCCAAAGTAAAATCATTAGCGATTTGTTATAGACAGGATTTATGTTATTTGGAGATACGACAAACGCCCAATGGCTCATACATATTATGTTATCAACCCGCTTGACACTCAGTTCTTTAGACAATTAGTTTAAAGGTAGTTCAGATTCGTCAAATCAGATGCGCGGCGCCATCTTGCGTACGCGTTGTGCACGGTGCGTAATGCACGTTAGCTCAGTGTTATGCAGTGCGCGCATATACTAGCCTAGTTCAAAATGGCGACCCGCTGTGTAGCATCCCCACGCTTGTTGACCTTTAAGGTCTGCATAACGTAATCCATCTGACATCAGTGGTAGAAATGAAGCCAAGCTTGGAAAGAAGTATGCACTTCTCTGCAAATGCATTCGTCCCTTATAATAATGTTGTGTGAATTTAGAAACAAACCTTTATAATTTGTTTCGTTGAGTATCGTAAATTTGAGACCAAATTCATCTCGTGAACTCTGAAGCTAAATAGGGTCTGGAGGTTGTCAAATGATCATTCGTCCTTAGTTTGACCGTACCACAAGCCATTGAAACGTTACGGGTTGTTTCATTTGGCAGAATTAAGAATATCTACAGGGGCCGCGGAAAGGTTTTGAAAGTGGAGGGGGGGGGGGGGGGGCTGACCACATTTGGGCTGTTATTATAGTAATTATTTGGTGCTTATGTATTTCTTTGTTTTTAGCCAAAAAAGTGGGGGAGGGGGGGGGGGGGGGGGTGGGGGGCTGCAGCCCCCCCAGCCCCCCCCCCCCCCCCCCCCGCTTCCGCGGCCCCTGATCTATACATTTCCACTTTGCCTTTCTGTAAGTCTCACGTGGACCTATTTCACGCGAAATTCATCACGTGGCTTTTACGGCAAAGGCTTTACGGGGATGGTGTGACTGTGACATACTTATAATTATGGACACAATATGTGATTATCGCCTGCAGATACTCCCTATAATCATCTACTTCGGCAGTGTGATCTCCATCCTCTACTACTGGGGTGTCATCCAGGTCGTCATCCAGAAGGTCGCCTGGTTGATGCAGAGGACGATGAAGACGTCGGCGTCAGAGTCGCTCAACACTGCTGCGAACATTGTTTTTAGTATGGTAAATATATTTACCAAGGACCCGAGTGCCGATAAGGTCATTATTTTTGTTTCCATCACACTCTCGCTGGTGTGTATTAAAGAACGTTGGTTGTCAATCAAAACAATTGTTTATTATAACCAGCTTTTGACACCCGTCGTCTAGCCCCATCAGATTTACAATTCCTTACTACTAGCACTAGGGTTTTGGTTTACCAATGTTTATAGGGGGTGTTTGTGTCTTAAATGGGTTAACGAACTAAACGATTTCTGTATCTATCTATATTAAGGAGCGAGGCATTTGATAACATGATTTAAAGCTGTTATGTGCTGACGACTATTACCATTTTTCTGGATGAAAAAATACGTTTTACAGATGCCCTTTCCTGAGAACTTTGTTTTATCGGAGCAATGTTAGCTCGAGATCTAATTGCCATTAAAGTTGCTACGGATTCGTAAACGAAATACACATGAACAGGCTCAGTGTTATGTAGTGCCTAGTTAGTACACTAAGTTACGATGTTCAGACAAGTTCGGACAAGTTCTACTAACCCCGGGCTAACCCCATGCATTATGACGATCTTCAAATTCGATGTTTGATACGATTTTAACACGCCACTTTGCATGCTTGTGACCGCAGGACGAGGCCCCGCTGATGATCAGACCTTACCTGAAGGACATGACTCGGTCCGAGATCCACGCCATCATGACGGGCGGGTTCGCTACTGTAGCTGGGAGCACACTGGGTGCCTACATCCTAGCTGGAATCGACGCGACCCATCTGATCGCAGCCTCGGTGATGTCCGCCCCGGCAGCCCTGGCGATCTCCAAGCTCTTCTATCCGGAGACGGAGAAGTCAAAGCACCTTACGGCAGATGGGGTCAAGCTACCGAAAGGGCAAGTTATATATCCGAATACGTTAGCGAATGTATTCTAGGTGTCCTCGGTTATGCTGTGTATGGGGTTCTTTGTGTTATGTTTTTCACTTGAAGGGCAGCCATTTTTATCCGCGCATTGTACATGTTGTACATGACATGGCCATTTATAAATGAAACATAAACCAAAACGGAACACTTCATTGTCACAATGTACTATCGTTTAAACAACGTGGATATGGTGTACTCCAAATACATTATCTAAATGGTGCAGAGTGATATATTATTCGATTACAAAATTATGTCATATAAACACTGGGATGATGATGCCAATTTGAAAACACACTTGATAGATTGCAGATTTGATGACTCTCACCCCCTTGACCTTTTCATTTTCAGGGAGGAGCGTAATTTCGTTGAAGCGGCGGCCAGTGGTGCCTCTGCCGCCATCCCTCTGGTCCTGAACGCCACAGCAAACCTCATGGCCTTCATCTCCCTCATCACCCTCGTCAACGGACTCCTGGGATACTTTGGAGGTCTTGCGGGGTATCCTCAGCTGTCATTTGAGGTAATGATTGGACTAAATACATTCGCCAACGAATTTTACGCCTACTAGTCCTTGTCCTGAAACAGTGAAGAGGAATATTGTCCACCCGTTAAGACACCTAGCAACGTATTTAACATCTCTCTTCCCCCAGTTGATCTGTTCGTACGTGTTCATGCCGGTGGCGTTTATCATGGGCGTGGAGTGGGCCGACTGCTACATTGTAGCCGAGTTGATCGGACTAAATTAGACATTCATAATCGAACTCTGCGATGCTATAGGGGTAACGATCGATCACAGTAGTTTATTGTCTACTTTGGATTCTCACTAGCTAGTTTTATTATTGAACGTTGTATGGTTGTCTCTCTCTTTCCTCCAGTTGATATGTTCATACGTGTTCATGCCGGTGGCGTTTATCATGGGCGTGGAGTGGGCCGACTGCTACATCGTAGCCGAGTTAATCGGACTCAAGACGTTCGTCAATGAGTACTACGCATACCTGTACTTGGGTCAATACATCAGGAACAGGGAGACCGGTGAGGGCCCTACAATATCGGTACGTGGTAAGAGAGTGGACCAGGTTCAGAAGACACATCTTCACCGTTTAACCTCTACCGTAATAGATTTTTACAAAATTGTATAATCCCCACAAGGTTAATCCAAGCCAACCGGGTCCTATGAGCAATTGGTTCGACCATCTTTATGCTCTGAATGCCGAATCGCACAAATTTTGCAGCGTTAAACTAGTGACCGATTGCCAATGAGTGCTACGCCTACCGGTTATTGGGCCAATATGTCGAGAACAGGAAGACCTGTGTAGGGCCTACCATATTGGTAAGTGGTAAGAGAGTAGTCTGGAATAAAACACCTATACTGTTCCTCTAAACCATCATTGTGCTCTAAGTACCGATTTAAACAGATACTGGTTGTAACTATAATGTCAATATAGTATGCACGTATATGTCCTATTCAATATGCACGCAATTGTAATCGATCGTATTGCACATGATTAACAAATACTCGACATGCTAAAAGGACGTATCAAATGTGACACTTTGCATCGGGGTTCAAAACCGTTCTTGGCAAATTAAAAGAACAAGAAGAAGAAGAAAATAAGACAGGTATTCGCCATTAACCTACCATACTTTTATATCGATATTCATATCATGTCTTTGATTTTTTTAATTCCAGGAACGCTCCGAAATAATTGCGACATACGCCCTCTGCGGTTTCGCCAATATAGGCTCAGTGGGCATCATGCTGGGAAGCCTCTCCGCGATGGTGCCGTCCAAGAAGAAGGACATAGCTGCCGTGGCGGTTCGTTCATTGGTCGCTGGTACTGTGGCTTGCTTCCTCACAGCGTGCATTGCAGGTACAAACATTGGAACCTCTTTAAAACGAGGTCCTTGGGACCATGAACCCGTTTCAGAAAGAGATACAATCGATTTTAAGTTACAATTGATTGTAAGTCATAAAAAAAATTTACGCATTTAGAACACCTAATCTGACTTACAATTAATTGTAACTTACAATCGATTGTATCTCTTTCTGCAACGGGGCCTATGACAGTTACCTGTTTCATCAGGCATTTTCGATTGATTGCAAGTCAGAACATGTGACTAAAAATGCGCAAATCTGTTTGGTTAAATTACGCATTTTCTGACTTGCAATTAATTGCAACTTTACAATCGACTGTAGCTCTTTCTGCAACAGAACCCAGATATCTCTTAATATCAGGCTTAAAACTAAACGTTCATGGGCGTTTGGAAGTTCTGGCATACTTATTCGGCCATAATTTCATCCTTCACCAGTTCACCATTAATAATGTGATTTAGCCAGATGTATCTATCTATCTATCACAAATTAAAACAATTAAACACTTTAATTCTGATGAGATAATTAATATTAGATGGGGTGTTTCACAAACACCCTAAGTTGAACTTAAAAATTATGGAAAGCCATTTGTAACCTTGGAATAAAATATATTCAACAGCAAAAGTTTGTAATAGATTTTACAATAAGTACATGTAATCCCCTTGATATCAGAAAATATCAATAAATTCAATCAACATTTTATGCCTTTTAAAATAATTTTTAGAAAACTGTTTCTTCATAATTTCTAAATCCAAATTTGTGGAACATCCCCAAGTTTTATTTTCATGCCACTCTTACATTATTTCTTCTCGCCCCAAAATGCAGGTATTCTATATCAACCAGAAGAAGTCATATCGAATTCTACTACGTCAACGGCTATTCCACCAGGAACTACACTGTACTGATGATTGTGATAATTATGTTGGAGGGAACTATAATTTGGCATAAAGAAGCAGAAGCGCTGACTACTGACCATGCTGACGTAGGGCCATTTATACAAAACTAAAGTCCCCTATGATGGTTATGCTGCCCTAATGTGACAAAAGGAAGCAACTGACAATTGTTTAGATAGTCTTTTTACTTGTTTTGGGGTAATTGAGATATGCTGTACACAATGGTGAACAAATTAAAGTCACTATAAGAACTTAATAGGTCAAAAGGAAGTAACTGCACAAATATCATAATAAAAGTCCTCATTTACAAGAAAGCTACCTATTGTCACTTACTTCCTTTGTCAGATTAGGGCAGTATGGTCTTTCAACGAAACAGAAATACGACTTTCTGAAATAAATCATGGTTTTGAATAAATGTGTATTTGAAATGAGAGTGCTTAAAGGGGTGTCGGACTATTTTCACGACAGGTAATCATGGACCAAACATAGATAATTATGATGTTTTATAGTTAAATACAGGAAATGTAATGGTGAAATGAGTTTCAGAGTACACAATATAATGAAACAGTAAAAGCGCTGAACATTTATTTGAATTGTATGTACATTTAATCTATATATTCTATTTTCTTTACTGTTCTACTTTATTAAAATTGAAATATATTGGAGAATATATCTATAAACATACCTAATGTAATGATATAGCTACATTTATTTCATTGCATTTTTATTGCATGGTTATGCTACAATATGTAAATAATCAAATTACTGTGATCTGATACAAAATGAAAGACGAAGGATGAAAGGCATAAGAATATTATTACTCGCATTCGTATGGCCTAGTCCTACTTCTAGCGTATCTCCTTCCGTTTCATTTCCGACTAAAATGCGTCGAAACGGTCAGTTCGACCAAACTTTGAACGTCCGTGACGTTTCGTTTTACGCGAAACGGAGCCGAATTGAAAGTATTCTATACTAGTCCATTCCAAACTTGGTCCGCGTCATTTCGTTACCTTCTAGTACCTTCCAGATGTCAAATGGATAGGAAACGGAAGGAGAAACGGTGCCGTGGGACTAGGCCATAAGGTGGTTTAACGACGCATATACAACCAATTAATGTTATGTATTATTTAACTTCTCTCTTTTACATGTTCATACAATTTATCTAAGAATAATATAGCATTTTTAGTATACATGTATTTTAATCGCACCATATGAAATACATATCTATAATGACCTCATTGGAAATATTTATTACAAAACGTCACTTCCCAGCAGCAATTTGAAGTCTTTAAACTTTGTACTCTCTTCATTGTATTAAAGAAATATATATGAATACAAGTATAATTGCACAGAAATAACATTTTATTGAAAACCTACTTAAAGGGATAGTTGAGCTTTGGTATAGAGAGCGCTACACAAAATATTGTTTTTGTGAGTTAAAGAAAAAATCGAAAGAGCATACCATTTTAGTGACAGATCACAGAATAAACTTTATTTGATCAAAATCGGTTCAGAAATGGCTGAAATATACATAAACATAACCATTTGTAATAATTGTGGGGCCCTACAATTATTCGATAATTTTGAACCAGCAGTTAAAAAAAGGTAAAAAATGCTTCCTCTTTTCAAAAATTAAAAAAATAATTGTTTAAATAGTTGTTGATTATCCCTCTATCTAATCACTATTTCAAAAAATGTCACATGCACAATATTTTATTTAAAATGGTTGAAACCGATGAGTGTTTAGAGAGCGCCGTCTTGAGATTTAATGGCTCATTTCGAATGATAACAGGCTTTTTACTTAGTCATTTGTAATGTTGTATTCCTTTCGAGCATGGTGGAGTTATAACTATTAGTTTATACTGTAATGGTGAAAGTTTCTGTTACTAAAATTCAGTTTGACCAAAACTGTTCTCTCTTTACCAGAACTCAACTATCCCTTTAATATTTGTTTATACAGCAAAGAAACCCATGCAAAATAACTATGCAAATACTATACATCATAACAAAGATTGCAAAACTATTCGATGAGCAACACATCATTCATGTGTTGCCCATTTAGCAAACGTGATACTTATGTGGTACGAGCAACACATCATTCCTGTGTTGCCCATTTAGCAAACGTGATACTTATGTGGTACGAGTTCTACATGTTCTATTCTACTGAAATTTCGGATACACTAATAAGCCTTTATACCATAATTAGCGTATACTTTTGATAGGTGCTATATGTACATACATGTATATAGATAGGCCTGTGATATGGGGTAAACTAAACAATGGGTACTCGACTAAAAAAGTAGAACTTCTCAGCGAGGTGTATACGAGTTCAATTCAATTGATTATGATTAACACGCATTGTGTACAATGATAAGCGTGCTTTGGATTATACTTGATCAGAAAAGTCAACGATTTTGTAACACCTCTGACAAATAGGACTTCTAGACGGTGGTGCATGTTGTACGTATTCTCTTCTAGAGCACGGTGTGATACATTAATACTTTATTTGTACATTTCAATGATTAGCATTCGTTTGACTAGTGCTACATAGGCATCATGCCCCTATGGACTATGGCCTTGACGAGGAAAATCTAAGATCTGTACTTTCAAAGTATAACTTCTAGGTGGTGTTATACGTATGGAGTACGAGTTCTCCTTTTTAGAGAACGTTCTGCTACATTCATTCATAAGCCATTTAAACAATGATTAGCGTTCTTTGGACCGGTACTACAAAAGCTTCAGGCCCAGGTCCTTTGTCATCTCTGGGCTACTTACTTGATCAGAAAATAGTCAAAGATCGGTACTCTCGAAAGAAGTACTTCTAGGCGGTGGCGTATGTGGTACGAATTCTATTTCCGATTGGTTAGAGGGGCTAGTGGATGTTGGGAACGAAAGTTCCAATCCCGCTGAACTCACAGATCGAGTTGGTGATTGCAGCGAACTGAGTTCTGTTTCCGTCGACGACGCTGAGGCTAAATTAGATAGTCTGCTCCCGACGCTAATCCGCTGAAGGTTCTCGTAATCTCTCTTAGGACGTCCCGTACCGGTTGTTAGAGTTGATGGAGGACCGATCCGCTGGTAGATCCCATCGGCGGGGTCGATCGAGAGTCTTTGGTTGTTTGGAACGCTGTTCCCTTCGTGATAACCGTTTGAAACGACGTTCCCTTCGGGAATACCGTTTGGAAAACCAGATTGTACACGGGGACTCTCTTCTGAAAGACTCGTGCGTTCATGACGACGACCGCTTTGCACACTGAACAGCTCGGGGTGGCCGTTTCGAAAATTTGCCAGTTGTGGTTCGCGGAACAGTGAAGGAGGTTCTATGACGTCATCCGGTCTGTGATCCTGCGGGTTAACGTCTGCCTCGGATGACGACACCGCCTTGATTCTTTTCTTCATACGCCTTCAGTGGGGGAAGGAAAACAAATGGGATTTTTTTTTCTATGTTTATGATTCGACATTTTACCAAATTGTAATTGTTTTAAATCGAAGTAAATTTCAACAATCCTCTTAACCAAGTCCTTTAGACACGTTGTCATGACTAGCCTTCCACAAAATTGAGCTTTGCAAGAAGGAAGGCATGTGCCTAAACAATCGGTCAACAATTGTCTCCTGCATGCATTTGATAACACATCATTCTAATCATACGAGTATTATGGCTAAAGTCAGAGATCGTGGGTTAGTTGTATAAATTGTTTTCAAAAACCAAAATACTCTTGAATATAGACATTTCCTACAGGATCATTGAAAAATAAGAGGTTTGAATACCGGAGAAACCTTTTTGTGTTTTTGTTTTCATTTACATTTTCTATAGACGGTATTATCATATGAATCAGTGAAACTATGTTGTTACCAGTATTATATCAAGAGCTAAGTAAACAACGAAATCATACAAATCGTCATAATTACAACAACGTCAACATTATCATCATTATCATCACCGACATCATCAAACCCACATCATATTCACAGGCCCCGCAATGGAGTGCACGCTAACATGCACCGATGGGGGCTTAGAGTCTCCTGCCTGCACCTGTGGCTCACTCGAGCAAACGGCCGCCCACATCATATACGAGTACCCCATCCTCGGCCCACCAAACCCAAACCCAAAATTTGATAACTTGGACCCCGACACAATTCATTGGATACAATATTTGCGCGATGTTACTTAGTTGTTGAAGTTGCCTCAAACGAAAGAAGAAGATCATACCCACTATTAACATCATACACATATTCATCATTGCTAATCATAACCATACTACCACCATCTTCACCGTCATCATTACCCAGCACCATCAGCATCATCATCATCATCACCTAAATCAATATCACATGCATCACCTTCACTAGCAGCATATTATCATCATAATTTGTCACCATCACCACCACCAAGGCTTCACGTTATCTTCGGGCACATTTGTTCACATCAAATCCTGAAACTGTTTCTTACTTACCTAAATTTCCTGCAGAAGCATATTGTTACTATAGCACCAATTACGACGATGATGAGTATGATACATACATTGATGATGAGAACGTCTGCAGAGGTAAGACAACACATTGAACGTTTAAAGTAAGCGAGTATTTTCTTTTCAAATCTTACAACTCTTTAGCCGTGATAGCTCTGTGTAATGATTGCCGATATTGATATAATGTACATACCATAACATTATACAATAATAGACGAAAGAGACACGAGGAACATGGATCGAGCGAGGTGTTAATAAAAAAACAAGTGTATTGTATTATCAAGAACTTCTAAGCGTACATTCAGGGGAAATACAAACTTACTCACATATTGAAGTCAAGAGGGTAAACTCTTCGTAACTTATACCAGTTAATACAGTCATTAAAGACATTATCGTACACGTTTGCCAAAACAAAGGTTTTCCAATTTAACATAAATAATTTTGATATAGACAAACATGTCCAAAAATACATCTTTTACTTACGGAGTGAATGTAATGTGAATGTTGAGTTTTGATCTGGCTCTTGGGTACCTTGTGAAGTAAAATCTGTCCCCCTAGTTGTGAACTCTGAATAAGAAATATAGAAAGGCCACATTACAATATTGCTGGTTGTATCAAGGAGGTACTAGTCAACATAACTGCATGCAAATAAATGTACATTCTAATTATTATAGTCAAAAGTTGAAACGAGAACAAACCTGAATAAAACAATGTAAATTATAACGGCATATGGAAAGTTGATTAATTACGAGAAACGTTGAACAACAAGTTTGTGTAATCTCACACATACTTGAACAGTTTATATACACTGTGTGTTTAGCGTATTGTTATAGCAGAGGTTTTTTTGTATTGATTATGCCGACATTGTAAATGAAGGACATTGATTTCGTCACGTAATCGTTATCGAACAACTTTTGATAAAATGCACTAACATAGAATGCTATTGTTTCGACGTCTGCAGTTACAAGGACATTATTTGCTATAAGTACTTGCTTGGATTATTGCTTTGAATTGAATGTTATGATGCAAGTAAACTAAACTAAACTCATGAATACCCAGCTAAATGGCACCTAGCGCAACGATTTATTACAAAGAGGATGGACATAAAGTGTCAATTTGCCACTGTGTACAAAAGAGTAACAAGAACATAAAGGACCATCTTACCACTCTCGCAAATCATTCCTTCAAATCCGACCGGACAAGTGCAGTCTTGTGCGTTAAGCCTTTCGCTCCACGTACACGTACCTCCGTTTTGGCATGGGTTTGGAGCACACAAATCTACATCTAAAAAAAAGGGGGGGGGATGAATCATCCAAATGACAATTGTAACACAGCTTATACAGTAAAACACAAGATCAAACGATCAATAAATAATTTTCTTCATAATTATGCCTAGCTGCGTTGCCACATTAATCAGTCGAGATTTCTTGAATCAAACTGTTCCCTCATTCGATTTTGCGATCGCAATAATTATGGTTAATACAGGGCCCATCAATTTATCGAGGGCAATGGGTTTAAACACTCTTCCTCTCCTTGATAAATGTTTAACGCCAAAATGCAGGAGCCAACCGGACATGATGTCGCGCATAATGTTGTTGGCGCAAAAGAGTATGTGGTCATTTGCTTCGCTTGGTGGTGTTGGTTTGTATTGCGTTTTACATCATACTTTACTCATACATCATATTATTTACCTCACCGCAGTCATCATACATAGTCTGTTGCTAGGAATGCAAGAGATAAACTCACATGTTGACGCTTTTACGAAAGCAGCTTCGCTGATACCCCTATTCATTCCGACTCCACTCACGGTCCTCACAAAGAATGTGTAGTTCGCATCGGGGACCAGCGAATTCACCGCAAAGGACGTTTCTACCGCACTCGCCGATCCCGCTGAAATCACGTTGGGGTCACCATCGCGCTCATACGAGATCTCGTAACCGTCGAATTTTGTCCGTAGCGGGGGTTCGACTAGATACAATGTGACTGAGGTGGATCCGGTGGAGATGATAGTGATCACATCTGGAGGGTTTGGGTCTGAAACGGGGTGGCGGAAAACAATTGTGTAAAAAGGGAAATGATTCTAATTTCGGGCCTTGAGTCGAGAATGAAGACTGTTGATCGCTGTACAAAATATCAGTTTTAGAAAGGCTTATACAAATATGTTCAACGTAATAGGTCTGTACAGTAAATGTTACAGAAAACTCTACTAAACATGTATACATGCACTTATTTATTAACCGGAATTGATCATATTCACCTGGCGTATAATACACGTACATCATGATCTTAGAATATTTGTGACGATTAGTTGGGCATTTAAAACAGAGCCAGGAAAAGAAGTGTAACACTTTCGGTGTGCCAAGGTTAGTTGGTATTCTTTTGGCAAGGCTTCAAAATTATTTTCAGTACAATAAATCACCTTCTTTCTTAGAAAATGAGCATACAAGGTGAAATCTTTTCTTATGAAATTATATTGCACTTTACATTGTCGTGTCTTCGCATCATCAGCATCATCTTCATTCTGATTGCAAATAAATAAAAGTTAGGGCATACGTACTTGTGTAAGAAGCAATGGAACCGGTCTGTACTGCAGATGATTCCGATGTTTCATGGTAAAACACGGTCAGCACGTACTCAATTCCCGAATCCAAGTTATCAAATACTGCCCTGGGCCTCAGAGAACCGGGAACACTCTTCATTTGACGTTCTACGCCGTCACGGGATAGCGTTGTCTCATGGTATCCCAATCGACTATTATAGGGCTCCCACAGAAAATCTACTGAGTTGTTTGTCTTGGCACGCACAAACGGCTCCCCGCCGTTGCTCCCTGTTCCGCGATTAAAAGTTAAAGAAGATTAAATAAGCAGAGTGTCGACAGGGGTCGACATTATTCTCTTAATGATATGAAGGTGTTAAAATGCAGCTAACTTTCACGTAGAAATTCAGATTAGATAAGATACACTTCAATGTTACTTAGTATGGTATTGCCAGATTAACTTGTAACTACAAACAAGACGTTTAAAACATACCTTAGATACTTTCTTTTCTAGCAAAGCCGCTGTATGACAAAGCCATGTATTTTACATTATTAATTGTGTACTCCACTCCCACATATATTTAGTAATGTGTATCCTACTCCTCTAATATAATGTCGCCACATACATAACATGAACAAAAAATGAAAGACTATTAGAAATACAAAATACAAAGGTGCATTTACCTATTGTGTATTTTATAGAAACAGCTTCACTCTCACGCAGGCTCGGGACGCTGGAAACCTCTATCAGGGAGTAAAGCTGGAAGGTGTATTCAATGGTGGGCACCAGGTCTTTGACCACCAAATGCTGTTCGGTTGGTTCCACCATTCGCTCACCCTCCCTCCGGTCTCCTAGCGGTGAATAGACGACTTTGTATCCGACCAATTCACTCGTCAGAGGGGGTGGGACCCATGTTAGTGTCACGATGGAGCTGCCGACCGTAGCTGAAGCTTGAAGATTGGTAGGACCCGCTGGTACTGTATGTTTTTGCAAAATTTGGAAAACAATACGTTTATCTTTATAATGTCATGGATAGGAGACCCATTTAAGTGTCATTGCTAATGTGAATCGTGTCAGCTCGTTTTCACATTATTTTGTAAAACTATTTTTTGCTGCATTTGAATTAGCGATTCCTTGAACAAACGTTGTCAAGAAACTAATACTAACCTTCCAATTTAAAATCAAACTTTCTACAGCAATAACAATTGATCTAAATGGATACGAATTGAGTCCGAGAAGTCGTATGGAGTATTCATGTTAGTAGACCTTTCGCTCTGAGCTTACAACTATAGTGCTTGGACCCAGACTGGTAAACCGATCCATGACAATCAGTTTGGTAACCACTTGTCAAAATATTTGGAAGAGACTTACATGTGTTAGTAGCAGTTTCGGGTAGCTCCGAATTCCCTCCTGTGAAGTGCCACGTGACGGCTACCGCGTAGTTATTGCTTGGGCTCAGACCGGTGAACCGAACCATGACATACGGTCCCGGGATCCGGTCCTGGTACGGTAGACTTTCCACGTACTGCCTATCCTCATTCCGAACAACGATAAAGAGATGCGTGATGTCTGGTATGTCCGGTGTTTTTAGCACTAGCTTGAAGGATGTCGATGTTTCTTCGGTCACTGTAACGCTTCCAGTTTCGAGCTCAGCTGATGCGAGGAGGGTAGAGAGCAGAAACATTTTGATTTACGAATAAAGAGTGGCTGCCATACCGGAAAGAACACTTTGTGCCACAGCATGAACACACTGGGTAGACCTTGTTAACACATTCCCTTCGACATTCTAAAATCCCTATGGACTTTGTACACAACCCACTAAATTGGAGTGTTTTCGAACAGTGTCGACTCCCATCACACTGTAACAGACTGTGATCCCAATGTGATCACAGTGTTTTAAATGTGTGTTTGAATGGTGATTCACGGTGTGTTAACATTGTGATCTCAGTGAATTTAAAGTGTGATGAGTGTTGACACTGTTAAAACGCTCCGATTTAATATAATATTATGGCACACACAGTGTGTTCACATTGTTAAATAGTGTGTTCACACTGTGTTCTTTCCGCTAGTGGCTCTGACCTGCGAGATAATCTACATAAAGTATATTGCATTATTTCAAGATAGGTACACAATATGCGAACGGTTGTTTAATTGTTTCACTTTGTTCCATTTCAAAGATACCTGTTCTAATAGTAGTATTGCCAGAATTTATACTGTCATCATTATACATCTAAAATGTATAGTGCTTTCCTGCTAAGTCTAAAGCCTAGTTAGATATCAACGCAACTTAACGACATCTAACTTTGTTTGAATGGACCAAATCCACATTTTCAGGGTAATTTTATGCCTAGGTATTTTGCTATTACAACTATAAGTATGAAGCCAGACATTATCTTCCAGTGTTCTCTTTGTCATTGTTTTTTTTGTTGTTATTTAACTTGAATGAAGAAAACAATCCCGGGATCATTTCAACTGTCATGACTGTGTTCAAACGAATGGTGTGAGTTAGCAAACATCACTTTGCCCTTTTCGCTCATTACTCGGCCATACGAGATTCGTTTAACATTATATCATTTTCTCACATGTTATTTTATTTACCCTATCTGATTTGCGGATTTTTTAGCGTAGGTACAAGTTCGCTCTAAAATTGCGGATCTCCCCCTATCTATACTAAAAATAAAACATACAGACAGTAAAATAATCTGAATTACTCACGAGTGATGTATTCAACGCTTACAGGTCTTCCAAACTGGTCCTCATTCCCATCCATGAAGGCATACAAGCCCGGATGTACACCCACTAGGTACGTTTCACCAGGCGTAAGGCCACTGAAAGTAGAGGATAGCACACCAGGTGATGGTACCATATCACCGAAGTACTGTGTGCCGTTCGGATAGGTAAGGCTGGGAAGGTAGAACTCAGCGTTTGGGCTTGGATCCCATGTAAACGAGACCTGGACCTCATCTGCATTCTCCTGGTCTATGAGCATCGGGCCTGGTGGGGATGGGCCTAAATGGAATCCAATCGACAATTAAATTATTTCATAAGGTGAGACGCAATTTTGTAAAGACTTAAACAATGTTTTAAAAAAGGTCAGTTACAACTGATGACCTGTCCGGGAAAATGTGGTTTTATGTTTCATGCGTATTCTTCAAAATTCTTCCTGAAAAATAAATATTGATTTCAATATCACATAATATGTGTTTGATTTACCTGTACTGAATTATCGTATTATCTGTGCATCTCAAGAAGGATCACTAACTCGTAGCTGATAGCAAGATGCAAGTGCGAATCCAGCAATACCCAGCTACGGTTCATGTTAACTACGTTATAAATAGCATTATGAGTACACGGTAACACAGCAATTACCTTCAGTTTTCATTACCTGTTCTCAAATATCGTCTTATCTGTGCATTAAAGTGATGCCTGTAAAGTGTCAGATATTGCACAAAATGACATTTGAGACTTCAATCCTACATCAATATCATTGTAAAATATAATTGAAAGATTTGTGAAAGTTTGAAAGAAAACGAACACTGTTTACCTAGTGAAAATAACGAATATTGAGTTCATATTTTATCACCGAATACTGATGGCCTTCCGTAGATTTGTCGCAGTAATATTCATCCGTTTGATCTTGACGATATCCGCACCCGTGTGTATACATGTACAGACGGTACGGAATTCGAATTCATGGAATTTGCGCACGCACGATCGGCTCAATTACATGTCTGGTCGGGAAGATTTCCCACGCGCGCTGGCTGGACGTATTCAGCTGAGGCAATTGTACTTTTTATCAAAAGCGTTGATCAACGCTTTACTTTCAATGATAATTATCTTCATACTAAAGGGACATTTGAAAAAATCCAACCCTATTTTATTCTTCTCGTACCATAAGCTAAACAACACGGTAGAAGAGAAACGAGGAAGCTCCAAGTAATTTTTGTGGATTTGGACACTTTACAGGTATGACTTTAACTCCAGCAGGATAATCAGCGATTAGCTGATAACATAATGCAGGCGTGAGTCCGCTCATGGCAAGCTTGATTTGTATGTTAACCAGGTAAAAACTCGAAAACTACATTCAATGTAATTTGACAGTTAAGTGATCACTGTCATTACTCTGCTAAACAACACTTATTGCCTTAATATTTTTGTATTACCTGTTCTAAACGATCGTTGTATCTGTGCATTAGGCCCAGAAGAATCAACAGTTAGCTGATACCATGATGCAGGCGTCAGCCCAACCGTGGTGAACTTTGGTGCATTCACAAGGCCCCCGGAGATCTGTTCGCCATACTGGTTACTGAAGGAGTACGTGTAGACGTAGGGGTCTCCCCACGAAGTCCATATGGCGGACACTGCGGTTTCGTTATAGTGTCGTATAAGCATAGTATCTGGGTCCAAGGTCGCTGTAATGATAAAGAATGAAATTGTATTTGAGCAACATATTTCATGTATTATATCATTATCCACGGGTATAATAATCCATCAGTAGACAATTTATACCTGTTACACCACTTAAAGGGGAATTAACCCTTATCCTTTTGACTTACTGGATGTGATGAGAGCATAACTACTATCATTGCTAGTCACTTATTTCCTCATGAATATTCCCGATTACACAAATAATCAATATTTTATGGACCACTGTCGTCTGCTTTCAATGCCCATAGGAGGCGGCCATTTCTTCAACTACTCGCGGTGAAATGACGTGGCAGGCGGAGAACACAATAGCATTATCGTAACCCGCTATTGTATTCTCTGCCTGACACGTCATTTCACCGCGAGAAGTTGAAGAAATGGCCGCCTCCTGTTGGCATTGAAAGCAGACGACAGTGGGCCATAAAATATTGATCATTTCCATTATTGGGAATATTCATGAGGAAATAAGTGACTAGAAATGACAAGAGCTTTGCTCTCATCACATCCAGTAAGTTAAAAGGCTAGGAGTTCCTTCCCCTTTAATACAGCTGGCAATCCCTGGTAATACAGATACCTCAACTTATAGACCGATCTCTGTGCTCCCGGTTCTTTCGGAATTCTTAGATAAACTTGTTTCTACCCAAGTGTAAACATTATATTAACAAACAATAATGTGATCGCTGTTCGCCCTATTGATAATTTACTCAAGGAATACGTGCGTAGATGTGGGGATCTCTCCACGAAGTCCATAAATTATGGCGGACACTGCTGTTTCGTTATCATGGTTATCGTGCCGTATAAGCATCGTATTTGGGTCCAAGGTCGCTTTTAAGATGGCGAAAGAAAATAATGATGGGACATGTTACCAGGATACCATTATACGGTTGTGATTTAGATATGTCACAAGCTCTTGCTGTAACATCGTAATGATTTTAAACAACTTGCCCTTTGATTCGCGCTTTGGTCATTTTGGTAATGGGTTGGAGCTGGATGATTACCTCCTTAGCAACCGCACGGTCAGAAATGTATGGCTAACCAGACTTTGTCTATAAACATTACCCTTGGCAATGAATAGCTTTGACGTCACACTACGGTACCCCATAAATTTACCGAATATAAAGCTGACAAATTGAGAGAAAATAGTAGACTTTGTATATGCACTGTTTATTTCATTGCTTGATTTCTGTCTACCAAGGTATAATGATTGAGTTACACGTACCAGTAGTGGCTTCCTGAGTTATGGCAGCGCTATCTTGTGAAGCGTCATCGAAACCAGCGACGGACGTAACGTGTACTGTATACTCAGTACCCTGATCTAGCGCCTCCAGTGTATACGAAGTTGTTGTTCTGCTCAGCAGGACCCATTTAGGCTGGCCGCCATTATAGTTGTAAGAAATCCTTTAACAAACACAAAGACGACTGTAATCAATAACAGATTTTCACATGATGTACTAATTAAAATACAAGGATTTTTATACAACTTACTATTACGATTTTTGAACCAGTCAATCTAATAAAGAGGTGTTAAATGACCCATTTCACAAAGCGATATCTGAGGGTAATGGTTATTTCTTTACCACAAAATCACGGGCCTCGACGGAGTTCGAGACCTATCGATGCCTAGACATTA